>JABFQM010002487.1:0-14929 GCA_022816865.1 Zelostemma sp. ZL-2020 | reverse complement strand
TGAGATCCTCGACCTTCTCCTCGATGTTCCTGGTAACGCCGCCCTGATCCTTCACCACGGACTGCTTCGTAATGGTCTGCACGATGGTCGGCGGGCTCACCGGAATCGCCGACTTTTTCTGCTTCAACGTGCTCGATTTCCCCCCCGTGACCTTGCCATCATCGTCTCTCGAATCCCGTTCCATGGGTTGACCATTACTCGCGCAAATGATCCCATCCTTGATGAAACCTCCGTCATCCCCGAAAATTTCCTGATTCAAAGGTTTCCCAGCCTTCTCATAAACCTTCCCATCCCTAATAAACGTCCCGTCACCTCCGAAAGGTGCATAAGCCACGACCTTTCCATCCTTGTCGCAAATAAGTCCCTTTTTCACCAGAGTAATGCTGATGGAAAGGTAATGTTTGTCCAGCGGTTTATCACCTGGGGAATAAATTATCCCGTTCTTCACGACGTTTCCTTCCCCATCAAAAGCCGTTTCTTTCATAGGTTTCCCGGTCTTGTCCACGATGATGCCTTGCTCGACCTTCAAACCTTCGGGACCAAAAGCTTCCTGGGTCAAAGGTTGACCATTAGCGGCGTAGACCTTGCCGTCTTTCACGTAGCAGCTTTCCGGGGCCAGTGGACCCTGCTGAAGCGGTTTCCCATTGCTTCCATGAAGAAGACCATCCTTAACAACGAAAGACCCAGCGCTATCAGAACCATACGCGTTCCGGTTCAAAGGCTGGCCCAGCTTATCCAAAACCCTGCCATTTTTCACAACGCTGCCATCATTGTCAAAGGTCCCGGTCTGCAAAGGTCTTCCATCCTTGCCACAAACCAAACCATAACGAACATAGGTGATCGTGATGACCGAAAGTTTCTTATTCGCGAGGTTACCATCAGGACCGCGAACAAGCCCGTTTTGGACGTAGCTTCCATCGTCGCCAAAGGCCCCGTGTCTCAAAGGTTTCGCATCCTTCGCGTAAATCAGGCCGCTGGAAACGTAACCTCCGTTGGTACCAAAGGAATTATGGTTCAGAGGCTGCGCATCCCTGCCGAAAAGCCGGCCATTCTGGATGTACGCTCCGCTGGGTAATTCCGTGCCGGCGTTGAGCAGTTCCCCGCCCCAGGAATAAACCAGACCATCGCTGATGTAGGTTCCATCAGGCCTGAACGCGCCTTGCTTCAAGGTATGCCCATTTTTGTCGTAGACGACTCCATCTTGGATGTAACATCCTTCAGGGACCAAAGAAGCCTGGTTCGTCGGGTTGTTTTTCTCGTCCACGACCTTCCCGTCCTTGACCGCGATGTTATCCGGCCCTTTATCATCCTGGGTCAACGGTTTCCCGTCTTTGCCGATGATCAGGCCGTTCTTGATCTTGTTTCCTTCGGGACCGAACACTCCCTCGGCTATGATTTTCCCGTTCTTGTCGCAGACCAAACCCGCGACCACGTGGGCTCCATCAGAACCGAAAGAATCCTTGTCTAAGGGTTTGCCGACACAATCAAAGATGATGCCGTTCTTCACAAAGGAATCTTCGGACAAGGGACAACTCTGGCTCAAAGGTTTTCCGTCTCTTCCATAGACGCATCCGTCTTTGATGTAAGATCCATCAGGTTTGAAGACGCCGTATTTCATGAGTTTGCTATCTTTTCCGTAAATCTTCCCATCCTTGATGAAGCTGCCTTCCGGAACGAAGGATTCCTGGTTCAAAGGTTTCCCGTTCTTCGCATTGATCACGCCCTTCTTGACATAAGAACCGTTGGAATTGAAAGGTTCTTGCTTGGCCGGTTTTCCGTCCTTGCCAAGGACAACGCCATCTTTGATCGTCGGTTCCTGGCCCAGGAAACCCTGTACAAGAGGCGCTCCAATAGCCATATCGTAAAGCGCGCCGTCCCTGACGACGACGTTGCCGTCGGCCTTAAAAAGACTCTGGTTCAACGGTCCCCCGTTTCTGTCGTAAAGCAGACCTTCCTTGATGAAACTGCCTTCTGCGATGAGCGGGATCTGGTTCAAGGTCTTCCCATCTTTCCCGTGGATGACGCCGTCCTTGACGAAAGTGCCGTCGGGTTTGTAGAAGGCGTGCTTCACGACCTTCCCGTCCTTCCCGACGACCTTCCCGTCCTTGAAATGAGCACCGTGAGGAAGCAACGAACCCTGGTTCAAAAACTTGCCGTCCTTCCCGTAAACCAAGCCGTCCTTGATCGTAGCACCGTCCGAAGCGAAGGTCACGTGCTTCACGGGTTTCCCGTCTTTCGCGTGAACCTTGCCCTCGGAGATGAGGAGACCTTCGTGACCCAGATCACCGTTCTTCAAAGGTTTGCCGTCAGGGCCATGAATCAGACCGTCGCTGACGTACGTGGAATCCGGAAGAACCGGGACCTGATTCAAAGGTTTCCCATTATTGTTACAAACGACTCCTCCGACCATGTACTTGTTATCCGCTCCGAAAGATCCCTGGGATAAAAAGGGTTTGCCGCTCTGGGAGAAAACAAGGCCCTCTTTGACATAAGTGCCATCGGAGCCAAGTTTATTGTGCTGCACCAGTTTCCCGTTCTTCCAGAAGAGCTTTCCTTCCTTCGCCGCAGCGGCGATGCCCAGACCCAGATTCCTATTGTTCAAGGGTCGTCCATCAGGACCGTAAAGGATGCCGTTTCTGATGGAGGTTCCATCGGTGCTGAGAACTTGTTGGTTCAAGGGTTTACCGTCTTTACCCGTGACAACGCCATTGGTCACGTACGTTCCATGAGGACCAAAGTCAGCCTTCTTCAAAGGCTTTCCATCCTTGCCGCAAATCTTCCCGTCGATGACCCTGCTGTTCTCCGGACCCAAGCTGCTCTGATCCAAAGGCTTGTCGTCCTTGGTAAAAATCCCGCCGCCGATGATTTTGAATCCATTGGGAAGAGGAAGGATGCAATAATCCGACTCGGAAACGACGGGTTGAGCCAGGACTTTTTTCTCGCCGGCGATGAAAGCGGCCGAGGGGCTCTTATCCTCGACCTTGGGTTGCTGGCTCAACTGCGCCTTCTGATCCTCCTTCAATTTCGCGGACTCCACGTAATTTATACCCGGAGTCCTCAAATTAGGCTTCATCGGTTCCAAAACCACCTTTCCTTCTTCCTTCTTCTCCGTTTCCGGAGGTACTTTCGGCGTTTCACCCGGAGCGTAATTAAACGCTAACCCCGTGGTCCTTTTCCCGCCGGTTCCGGTCGGCGACCGCTGACCTTGAGCCGTCGGCGAAGCCGGCTTCTGGTCATAAGTGAATCCCTGCGAACTCACGGGCTTTTTCGCCGGTGAAACCTTCGGGTCCTCGTCGTACTCGTAAATCTTCGTGAAAGCTTTTTTCTCCGTGTCCGATTTCTCCTCCGGGGTCACGGGCAGCTTTTCCGACTCCGCTTCGCTCTTCGAATCATCGAGTTCCTTGTTGCTCTGCTTCTTCTTGTCGTCCTTGCCTCTCTTCCCAAACAGGAAACCGCTGATGGGGCTCTTAGAAGAAAGAAAAAAATAATAATAAAAACACATTTGCGGACATGAAACAACGACGGGGTAGAGAAAGAGAGAGAATCTTGGATCGGAAACGCATTCGCCATCTTCTTGGAAGTGTTAACTTTTTTCGTGCCAGGGGGTTAGTAGTGGTGACTCGGGAAATTTGAGCGTGTGCCGATTATCTTGAACCGCGATTCGCCGTTCTTTATCCTCGCCCCCGGAAAGTCAAAAACTTACCTTCGTCTTTTCCTTCTTTTCCAGCTTTTGCGGGCTCTTTTTATCTTTGCTTTTACTCGGCGACTTATCGATATCGCTCTCGTTTATGAGCTCGGATTTGTTGAGATCGTTTCGGTTCTCTTTCTCGCTTTCATTTTTACTGTCCTTCTTCTTCTTCAAAAGACCACGGGACGGTAAGACCGCGATCCCTCCTACCGGTTTCTACAAGTAAAGTAACACGGTCACACATCGCTTCGCGCTTGCGGCGCTCTTTCTTATCCCTGGGTTTGTTTATGAAAGCGGGAGTTAATTCTGTTTGGAGATTCGTCAGTCCTTTCTAACTGGATAGAGACGATTGTTCGGTGACGTATGATTAGACAAACCAGCGTTTCGTGACGGTTTTACGCAACCACGAGCACCAACTACACAACTCTAAACTACCATACAATTGATTCGCGTCTAAACTAATGACATGGAATTATTACGCATTTGTCATGCGACTCATGCATCGTAAAAAGTACAAACAAGTGCATCCAATTGTACGAGAGTCAACGATCGACATTTTCCCTGGGTCGTGATGGCAGCTGCGGCATGCATCGAATGAAATGGACAAACACCGAATGCTCCACACTGAGTTAAACTGATCGACTATGAGGATGATTGACGAAAATGACTGGTGGTGAATGTAGTTCTCTGTACCTTTTTGCCGCGATCGGCGTCATATTCTCCTTCCAGACTACTGGCACTGCTGGCTGACGTCGTTCCAGCGCTTGTTTTTCGTGCGAGCTATTGATGTCATTTACGTGTCGGTTAGTTTATAGTCTCGGCAAAAAAACAGGGCTTTTTGTGTACAAATAACAATATTCTGTGACTCTACGTCGTTGTTCCAATTTAACAAACAAAAAAACGTCGTTTCTAATTTCTAGTCTGCAAGCTCCGAGCGTATTACGTACAAGAGATGAGGTTCCAAGGACTCGAAGGAACTTGCTTCGTACCGTAAAATAGTAACGTCCAAATGTAATTAAACTCGATGCAGAACAAACATGCCTATTGTTTCTGTTCCCTTCCAGGTAATTATGTTTTGTGTCGTGTGAGTCTTTGTAAAGACGGGAAATAAAACAATACCAAACATGAACCCGATTTTCGCACCTTTTCCCTCTGCTTTTTCAGAGGACTCGGTCGTTTGTCGGCGTTTTCGATGTCGGGTGTCGTTCCTGGCGCGTGGCTCATCGTGTGTCGTTTGCTGGGCTCATACGGCTCCGCTTGTTTGTTCCCGCCGCCGCCTAAAGCTATAAAACAACAAAAAAACATGCTCTTTAATACAAACACATTAACGCAAAATCTCGACTCTTCGAGAGAAACATCGTTTACGTTAAGTATTTACCATCCATACTTTGAGAGGAAAATCGTGGACACCTCAAGGACCTGTCGAATTTCGGAGGCTGTCGGTCGATCAGCGTCTTTCTCGTCTCGTAGTGCGTTTTGCCGGAGTAACGGAAACTGGATCTCAGATGAGGAATGAGGCCGACTTTCTTAACAGGCTCTGGACTCATGAGCCTGAAAAAAGGGACAAATTTAGAAACCAATAAAAAAACGTCGACGAGAAAATCCCACGAAACACCACCTGAAGAAAGTGTGATGCTCCACGCAGACCTGCCAGAGCTTTTTAGCAGCTCGGTGATTCGGGAGCTTAAACCCAATGGTCGACTCGTACTGCTCGAAGTCTCCGGGTCGTATTTTGATGTAAAAGTTATGTCTCTTGTACGAAATCTTGAGGATCTTGGGCCAAGCAAACCTGTTGATCCTCAATTTGTCGCGGTACACCGAGAGACCGGAAGAACAAACGCCGAGCGTTATGTCCACGCCCTCGGAATCTTTGGCCGGGTGAAGATCCACGCCATACATCGCCAGTTTCTTCGCGTTCTCCAGGTAATGCAGCTCCGCTTCAGCCGGAGTTTGACCCCTAAAAAAACAAAGATCCGTTACATCGACCCCTCGAAAAAAAACCCGAACAAGATTCTCCGAGACCAAAAACGCACTTGTGTGTTTTGTGTAAATCCATGACCTTCTCGACGAGTTCGGGAGTTTGATTAGGCGCGAAGCGAAAATCTTTGAGGTAGGTCCTGCCATGTTCCTCGGGCTCGTAGTCCCCGACTTCGGATTGCACCAGGTACGAGCCGAGAAGCGCATGAGTGACAAAGGAGCACGGAAGTCTGCCAGTGACAATATCGTTTCTGATTTGCAAGCAAAGCTGGTACCGAGTTATATCCTCCTGCAGCTGGGCCGGATCCGGGGGATAAAACTTGACCTCGAAGTTAAACTTCCAAGGTTCATCTACCAAAAAAAAGAAAAAAATCAGCAACCCACGAACAAACTCGGCAATCCAAAAAACCATACAAACTTTTCAGAAACTTAATGATCCTCTTTTCCTTATCCAACCAATTTCTCGTGTCGTACTTATTTTCGTAAACCAAACCGAAGTAATCCTGCTCCAGCAGATTCATGCTCTTGCAGATCAGGTCCAGCAAATCCTTGCCCTTCGCTTTCCTCTGAAAAATAAACATTCGAATAAGTACAAGAAAACGACGAAAAAAAGTCTCCCAAATTCACCTCGATGTCAAAATCCTTGACGGTCCCGTCCAAAAGCGTGACCTTGGCCACGGACATTTTGCTCTTGTTATGGGGACTTTTGCTGGGGGAGCTCGTCCCCGTCCCATTCTCCGTCATCGCCTCCTCCTTCACGCTCGATTTTCGTTCTTCCGGCATGTCTGAAAACAGTTGCGAGATGATTTTTTCGTGACGACACAAAGGGACGAAATCGAGAAGAACTCGAGGCGAATGCAACGTGACTAAAGTGCACATCTCGTCTAGACCGAAGGGCGGCATTTGCAGCAATCGATATTTCTGAGACGGCTCGCGATGGACTTTTATGCCCCGTAAACTTAACTCATTGAAACGAGCGAATCCGAGCTAAATCATTTCCATTCCCGGCTTTTCCCGCCGGCTTTAACCAATCAAAACGGCATTCATTGCGAAGATTAACGCGCTACTTCCACAGAATCCAGTAACATTTTTTCAATGTTACCAACTACGTTTAAAATTTAATAACGAGCAAAATTCATAGGAAGAGAACCGAAGAAAATTCCACTGCTAATTTCCGCTCGCTAATTTTTGTTCCTCAAAAATAAGAGTCATTTTAGAAGTTCTACCTTTAAAAACCGCCGATTTCCCGTCCGCAAACGGTCGAGTTTTAACTATTTTTCCAGCGAAAGTTTAAATCAATAACCGGCTCTTTCCGTCCACTTCGTGACATGCGATTACGATAATGGACGAGACGTCGCTTTCAGGCACGATAAAACATTCGTCACGAGCTAAATGTGCTTTCAAGATTCGAAAAGATTGTGATAAACATTTTCCCTCATCAAAAGAACTATTCGATTTTCGGGTTTTAATCTTGAAAAACGCCGGGTAAGCAGAGATAAAGTTTTCACTAGCGAAACTAGGGTCGCGTGAGATAATTGGATTGAGCATCGAGGTTTTCCAGGTCAGGAAATTAACAGGATTCGAAGCGGTTCCGATGCACTTGCCCAGACGGAAAAAATACGTTTCCAACGATTCGAATTAATCTTTAACGCGTAGAGAAACAAGTTTTATTTTTAAAAGTGATGGAGTCATTCATTGTTGATTCCTGATAACGAGGCGGCAATTAATGGAGAGAATGACCGAATCGAGCGACTTTTTAAGTCTGGAAGCGATGAATTCGAGCGACCTCTACAAGCAAAAGCTTTTAAGCGACTGATGAGATAATAGGTTACACATGCAGTAGGAGTTATTTCTACAGTGTTAGCCTCATTGACTGTGTTCAATCCGAGGACAAAGAAAAGAAAAACAAAAAACAACTCTGATTTTTATACGGCATTCCGAGTTTTCTCCAAAATTTGGGAGGATCCTTATTAATTTCTCCAAAATGGCAATTTTCCAGGCTGTCCCGAACGAGTATTTTCGCCGGGAAAAGAATTCGGTAATTATACATTTACAAAAGTTTTAAAAACTTTGATTTTAACGAAATTCCAAGTTTTCCCCAATACTTGTTACTCTGAAATGTAAATTTTCCAGACTTTTCCAGGCTTTCCCGAGCGATTATCGCATCTAGGAAAATAATTCATTGACATAAACAAAAAAACTTCGATGTTCATACGAAATTCCAAATTTTCCCCGAAACATGTAGCTTTTTCGTATTAATTACTCCGAAACATAAATTTTCCAGACTTTTCCAGGCTTTCCCAAACTATTATTTCGTCTAGAAAAATAATTAAGCAATTTTAAATTTGAACGAAAAAAACTTTGATATTTATACGACAATCCAAGATTTCCCCAAAACTTGGGATTTTTCTTATTAATTTCTCCGAAATGTCAATTTTCCAGGCTTCCCCGAACGAGTATTTCGACCAGAAAAATAATTCAGCAATTCTACATTTACGAAAAAAAAAAAAAAAAATTCCAAGTTTTCTCAAAAAATGTAACTTTTTCATACTTCTTCCTCTGAAATGTTAATTTTCCAGACTTTTCCAGGCTTTCCCGAGCGATTATTGCATCTAGGAAAATAATTCATTGACATAAACAAAAAAACTTCGATGTTTATACGAAATTCCAAATTTTCCCCGAAACATGTAACTTTTTCGTATTAATTAATCCGAAATATAAATTTTCCAGACTTTTCCAGGCTTTCCCAAACTATTATTTCGTCTAGAAAAATAATTAAGCAATTTTAAATTTGAACGAAAAAAACTTTGATATTTATACGAAAATCCAAGATTTCCCTAAAACTTGGGATTTTTCTTATCAATTTCTCCGAAATGTCAATTTTCCAGGCTTTCCCGAACGAGTATTTCGACCAGGAAAATAATTCAGCAATTCTACATTTACGAAAATAAAAAAAAACAAAATTCCAAGTTTCCTCAAAACATGTAACTTTTTCATACTTCTCCCTCTGAAATGTTAATTTTCCAGACTTTTCCAGGCTTTCCCGAGCGATTATCGCATCTAGGAAAATAATTCATTGACATAAACAAAAAAACTTCGATGTTTATACGAAATTCCAAATTTTCCCCGAAACATGTAACTTTTTCGTATTAATTACTCCGAAACATAAATTTTCCCGACTTTTCCAGGCTTTCCCAAACTATTATTTCGTCTAGAAAAATTCGGCGTAAAAAGACCTTGTCTTTTTACGCCGAGCACGATGTTTTCAGCACGAGTAGTAACTCGCGAGAAACCAATTTTCAAATTTTAGAAAAAAAAGAATTCAAAAAAGCAATTCATTTTATTTGAAATAAACTTAAAAAACACAGCACAGCAGGTAACTTACAAAACTTACAAATTGTTGTATAAAAAAATAATCAAGCAATTTAAAAAAAAAAAAAAAAACTTCGATATTTCTACGAAAATCCCAGATTTCCCGAAAACATGTACCTTTTTCGTAAAAATTACTCCGAAAAGTAAAGTTCCCAGACTTTCCCAAACAATTATGTCGTCAAAAAAAAAACAAAATGTCTCGTAAAAGCAGAAAAAAACCCCGACTTGTCCAGGTAGTTAAGCAACCTGAAAGAATTTTTTTCCGGAAAAAGAGGCGCGTAAAATTTTAAGGGCAAAAAGGAATCTCCCATTGAAGCGCGCAGAAAAGCCGGGGGAGGCTTCATTATTCTTCGCGTGTCAAAGGGCCGATTGTCGACGACGAGGGTCAGACGATTCGCAGCAGCTCGCCCACTCGTGGCTTCAATTGCGCCGTGCACGCGTGCTTCTGGAAACCTGAGCGGAATCGACATAAAATCGGCTCGAAAATCTCTCGAATCGCTCAAATTTCTCGAATCCCATATCAAAAAACCGGTTCTACTCCAAAAAAAGTCGATTCACGCATCTTCGAATGCGAGGTGCGTGATATTTGCGGTAAAAAGTACACCGAATTAGCAAGGCGCTCGAGCCGGGGTTATTAGCTCGTAAAAGAGACCCAAGTACGGTTGTTGCAAGATCTCAGATAAGTGGAATAATCAATGCCCTCTTTTCAATGCAAATTCGTTGTTTCCTTCGGCCATAAAAACTTTTAAACCCAGCGAGAACAAAAAGAATACATTTACGACGAAAAGCAAACAAAAAGAATTTAAAATTCGTCATAAAAACACTTCGAATGCATAACAATAAACAATCGCGAAAATAAAACATTATCTCGTAAATATGCAACGTTCCAATAATAAAACGAAGCGAAAATTCATGCCATGAAAATAAGCAACACATCGCGGTACGGTTAGCTCGCGTCTTCGTGAAATCCAAAAGTAAAGCGCCGATGTCATAGGTCAGGCTAGGCATTTCATTGGTGCGGTCGTGCCGGCTGAACGAACGTTGGCAAACCTGATTTCTTTCGCGGAAAACGCCGCGAAATGTCGCGTCTGGAAGAGACGTTTTTCGCGGTAAAAAAGCGACGTCTGAGAATATTTAATCCGTTCCTTTCCTTTACCGCGTAATGCACAGTTACGAAGACGTTAATACAGACGCGCGTTCTCCAAGTTTATTGTAACATCGGTCACGGCGTGGTGCCTCGGCACGACCACACCTTTCTACGTGTACGATCGTTGTCATTGATGATGTGTGTCATATACGGTAAACTCTCGTTTATTTAAAGCGATTGCTAATGCAACCAAGTCGTTTTTTTCACTCTTCGACTGAATTAAAATGATTGAGAGTGTTTATAAACAAAAATAAATAAACGAGAGTTGAAAAAAACGATATTTGAATGCATAATTTATTTATCAATTATTATGGAATGTCGATGAATGCAAAAATTATTTTTATATGAACGTGTTGAAGTGGTTTCTTTGATTATAAATATATTGCTGTAGAAGCGTAATAAAAAACATGGAATTTGAAACTTTCGAAAATTTGCACTTTTCAAACTTGGCGCTCGAACGCGCGAACCAATAAGAGCGCGAATGCCAGTCTTTCGCGTGATTGGCGAAACCGTCAACCTGTTTCGCTGGAGAAATCGAATTATTGTTAAGAATTTTCATGCAGTTTAATTTTATTTATTGATTGTAAAATTTTCATTATCAATTAAAATAAGCGTTTTCCACACCCCGAAAATATTTTTTCTCCCTATAAACCTTGAATGTCCTTGAAAATCGGAAAGATAAACTGACGTGTATAAATGAAGTTTTCCCGGAATTTAATTCGTAAAAGTGAATTAATTTTCTGAGAATTCAACAAAAATGAATGATAAACGACACATGAAATTTCGTGAGTTCTAAAAATACAAAATCCATTCTAATCACACTTTCCACGAAAAAAGCATCGAGTCATTCTGCCAGGAAGCCTCGAAAAGAAATGCATATCTTCCAAAGAAAACGCTCGATCTATTTTCCCTGGTCAAATGGAAAGCGCAGCGCGATATATGTATAGTCTACGACACACTTTTGTAAAACGTTTCTAGCCTCCGGGGTTGGTTCGCCCGAGACTGATAAAAACGAGGGTAGAAATTACAGGCGCGACATCGACGCGTGTTTGCCTTTGGAATGCGAAACGCGTGTTTTCCTAGCTCTTTCAGTCCTTTGCAAACTCGCTAATGACGAGTTTTTTCGATCGCGTAACTTCAAACGGGAAAACAAGAACTGATACGAAATAAAAAATAATCGTGATTCAAACGTCAAAATAATCGTAATTAATGAAATCATTCGTATTCATCATTTCCGCTGACATCGCTAAAGTATTTACACATGTATGCGTGTCTCCCATATACAACGAACCATCAATTTCCCGGGAATCACAAACATCGTTATCTCTCGAAAAAAAAACAAATAACGACCACACTTCGAACGGGAGCGAATCAAATCGTGATACTTTCGCGCCAAAAATTGTCTCGTCAAAAAAATGACAATCGAATTGCCAACAAAGGAAAGATTGCGTAAACAAAAATTCCAAGCATCTGTCAAAACGTCCCGCGAGATGAATCAGTCGAATTTCCGTGCACCGTTAACCCGAGAAAAAGCAAAATCCTTTCGGAAGCTCTGCACTCACCTCGACTGAGAGAATTCCCAACAATCCTCGTGTACAAAAGCGCACAAAATAACGCGTGGAAACACGCACGTAACCGCGGCACTTGTCAGTTTTGCCTATATGATCTCCCGGGTGAATGGGCAGGGCACCGTGTACGGAACGCGTAAACAACTCTTCCAATTCCAGCGGCGACTCAGCTCGGAACAGGTTCTCGAAATTCCGGCGCGACGCCAAACGCGGCCGCGGTCCACACCCGCGCCATTTTCAAAAAGTTCAAGATCTTTCGTTTCGGCACTTTCAGGGCCCTCGGCGCTTTTTTCACGATCGGGCGTGCACGTCTCTCGTGCCGCGTTACGGGTTCTCGGAATACGAAGCCAGGGACGCGAGCGTCGGCGCAAGACTGGCTTTATCGGCCTCACTCGCGCATCAAGATGGCGAATGCGACGATGTTTTCTCTATGACGCAATCGCAGGGCGCACGCCCTGGTTTCACGCGATTCGCGCGAGGTCACGTGTGCTCGGCGAATCCCCGGTCTCCGGGTGATCACGTGACCGTGGCGTTCGAACGCGCGCGTTTCGAATTTCACCTTGGTTGTCGAAGAGAGATGGAGATACTTTCAGGGCATTCCCATAGATTTTTTTGAATTCAAATTTTACAATTTATTACGGGAATCGTGTTTGGATGATTCGTTGTTCTTTTTAGGATTTCTTGTTTGTTTGTTTTTGTTGCAGGGATTTGTTATCGATCGAATGAAAACTATTTAAAGAACCGCGCGTTTTACGATCGATTCATTTATCGTTTTGGCATCACTGCTTTCGTGATAGGAAGTTTTTTGTGACCGCAAGAGCAAGGGTGAGAATTTTTTCGCTTTATTTAAAATAATGCGCGATTTTTGACAGCTCGAGATGATCCATTTGGACAAAAGAAAAAATTTTGTCCGCTTTTTAACAGCGAAATCCCGTGACATTGTTTAGTACGGAAATTTTTGTATGTCGTGTTGGCACGTGATTATTTACACTTGACGTAACCTTGAACGCGGAAACGTCACGAATGCAACACCATGACATTCCTCGAGCGAATGAAATTTTCTCTCCATTCCCCGAGTCCATGTATTCGTAAAAGCACATTTATGGTGCATAGCAATGGCAGCGTGAAAATAAAAAATTGCATGTGAATAAATAGGCAAAATGAGAAGTGAGGGGTTTTTTGAATTACTTGTTAAAATGCATTTCGCGTTTCTGATTTTGCGAGTAGATGAATGTATTAAATTAGCGCAAGATGCTTATGTAAGTGCACACATTTATTGACCCTGTCGACTGATAAAGTTCGATCAATTTATCCCCATCCTCAATTACTCGTCTTCAATTCTTCCAATCTTTATTTCCGTACTTCGAAATCGAGAGGAAAATTTCGAGCAATAAATCGCGTACATGACCAAAGAAACCATGGAAAATTTCGCATCGATAGTGTTATCGAATGAACGCTGATAAGGACGAAACGATCATTTTCGAGCAATGAACACATTTTTCGCGAATCAACTTTTATCATTTTTGTTTTATGAGTCACGAAATGAGATGTTGTGCTTGGAATTGCACATTTGTGAATGGAATGTTTCGTCGTCGCATCAAATTACCATTACATCGACTCAATGTTACACTTTGCCGGTTTTAAATGTCTAATTACAAATTTTAACATTCCTAATTCCTTTCATTATCATTTTTCATTCCAAATTAATAAACAATTAACGCGATTTATTGTTACATTCTCAATAATTAAAAACTAACAAATACTCATATCTTGTGACTAATTCCATTGCATTTTTTCATAGAAAAAGCCTGAAAACATGGAAAAGGGTAAATGGAATGTCCTGGTGACCGGAGGTGCTGGTTACATCGGTTCTCACACGGTTTTGGAGCTGTTAAACTCGGATTTTCAGGTGGTGGTTATTGATAATCTTCATAACGCTTACAAAGGTGAAAAATGGTTACTAATTACTAAAAGTTTTACTCGAATTCAATCAAACTTACATATTTTTTATTTTTAGGACAAGGAAGCGATAAACCGGAATGTTTACAAAGAGTAGAAAAGCTTGTAAACAAAAAAGTAACGTTCCTAGACTGCGACATCATGGACAAAAAAGCCCTGCAGAGCATATTCTCACAGGTATCCTCGAAGAAACAATGTTTTCCCGTGGACTCTGTTTTTAAATCCCAATGTCGATTTCCAGAACAAATTCGACTGCGTGATCCACTTCGCGGCGCTGAAAGCGGTCGGGGAGTCTTGTCAAATGCCTCTGGAGTATTACAAAATCAATGTCGGCGGCACTGTAAATTTACTAGAAGTCATGAAGGAACACGGCGTGACAAACTTGATTTATTCCAGCAGCGCTACGGTTTATGGTGTACCTGAAAAGTTGCCTCTAGTCGAGGACATGAAAACCGGAAACTGCACGAACCCTTACGGAAAGACGAAGTACGTGGTCGAAGAAATTTTGAAGGATCTTTGCGACTCCGATAAGGTGACTGGGAAACGTTCGAAAGCG
Organism: Zelostemma sp. ZL-2020; assembly: GCA_022816865.1. Taxonomy (NCBI): domain Eukaryota; kingdom Metazoa; phylum Arthropoda; class Insecta; order Hymenoptera; family Platygastridae; genus Zelostemma; species Zelostemma sp. ZL-2020. The sequence goes on along the minus strand of JABFQM010002487.1, from coordinate 662 downwards.
TTGGGAACACTGTAAAAAAACGTTCTGTTTTCTTTCCAGACGCGGTCCGTCATTTCTCTGCGATATTTCAATCCGGTCGGAGCTCACATTTCTGGTCAAATAGGAGAAGACCCCAACGGCGTGCCCAACAATTTGATGCCTTTTATAGCCCAAGTTGCTGTGGGGAAAAGGGAACTTTTGTACATTTTCGGCAACGATTACGAAACGCATGATGGCACGGGTAAAGATTGGTAGCACGTGAGATCGATTTTGGCACTGACTTTGTTTTGAAACGGTTTTCAGGGGTTCGAGATTACATTCATATCCTGGATTTAGCGCTTGGTCACGTGAAGGCTCTGATTTATCAAAAGGAACAGAGGCCGCTTGGTTTCTCCGCTATTAATTTAGGCGCTGGAAAGGGTTACTCCGTTCTCGACGTTATGACGGCGTTCGAAAAAGCCTCGGGTAGGAAAATACCGCACAAAATAGTCGAACGCAGAGCTGGGGACATCGCTACCAGTTACGCCGATGCCAGTCTCGCCGACAAGATTTTGCACTGGAAAACGACCAAAGATTTAGACGATATGTGTAAGATTATATACATTGAAATATGTGGAGTACTTATGGATTAATGTCTTCAATATTGAGAAATGTAATTCGGTTTTAATCGGAAATTGCTGTTT
>JABFQM010002486.1:0-14930 GCA_022816865.1 Zelostemma sp. ZL-2020 | reverse complement strand
GTAAAAATATTCGCATGGGTCGTTTAATGGCGTCGGTCAAGTCCGTTACGTAGCATAAGGACGCGGTGAAAACGCCGCCGTATCCTCCGGACAAGGCGTAGGGAATCGAGGCCAGGAGCAGGAACTTTGTGTCCACGTCGAAGTTCGCGATGAACGCCAGCGTCGAGAACATCAGCATCGAGCCTTTGTTCGAGGGAAAAAAGCAGAAATGTAACGCTTGACAATTTCGGGGAAAAATTACAATTTTTGAGAATTTCGGTTGTACCGATGTAAGCGACGAGCAAGATCGGTTTTCGGCCGAATTTGTCGCTCCAGGGACCGATGAACAGGGTCATGAAGCTCGGTAATAAATTATCGCAGAGGGATTTCAACATGAGGGTGGTACTGGAGAACGGTTGCACCAATTCCTGCAAGTTCTTGGCTTCCTGGCTGCTGCTGTTGTCGTGTAATATCGAGCAGTTCGCATTGTCGGGGGCTAAAAGAATTTTGCAGCTTCGGTAAATCACCAGGTCCGTGAAAATGTTCCCTGTGAAGAAAAAAATGTTATTATTTTTATCGAGGGAAAAATGTTTTCTAGATCAACTTTGGTATTTTTCATGATTTTTATCTTCTCTTTTTTAGCGATTTTGGATTTCGATTGCTTGTTTTGCTCGTTACGGAATTTGCAACAAATTTACCGAGGCAGATATCGGAAATCTGCAATTTTTTGAAAGGGAAAGTCAAAGAATTTTAACCAAAAAAAATTAATTGATCGATTCGATACCTGCAGTGACCGTAGCAAACATCCACAAAAAGATCGAGGGTTCGATGAAATGGTCCCTTTTTCGTCTCTCGATCGTCTTGTCCATTTTTCAAATTCTGCAAAATATTTTTCATCGAATTTGCGTAAGAATCTGTCATTTTGCCGGTTAAAAATGAAATTTGTCAGTTATTCAACAAATTTTATTCTTCGTAAATAAATCATGTTTAAAAATCGCATAAATAAAAAGGTTTCGACTAAATTGTAGTGAATTCAATTAATCTGATTGCAATTTATACAAATTATCCATTCGTTTTTAATTTTTAAAACACTCAGATCTGAAAAAAAATGTTTGAGTGTAAAACGAAACGATGTATAAATATGTCGAGCGGATGTTTGTTTACGCGTGTGATCAGCTGTTTATCACGTGCGTAGCGATAGTCAAACTGTCGCGGGTTCTTAGTCTCGGAAACTCGGTACGCGACATTTTTTGGATTTTGGATGGTTTGAATTTCGTGGAAAAGTGTTCTTGTGTGCATTAGTGCTTTCCCGTAGATGGATGTATCTCTTTAATGCGGCGCGCAAAAATTTATCTCTTTAATACGGCGCGCGATGTCTTGACTGACATAACCTATAATCACCATTATCAAGGTAACAGATTGTCACAGATTGTAAAGATTCTACATTTTTTTTATAACACGTTAAACAATTATTGCTTGGCTTAATAATTTTTGTTTTTCAACTTACATGCGATTTTCAATTTTTTGCGAATTTTGGGACTGTTGGGGACCAAAGATTGCCGAAAACTGTTAATCTTATGCAAATCGCGGTAAAACTGCCGTAAGAATGATAAGAATTCGCGAAAATTCGCAGTGGGAGGATAAAATAATCAAAATGAATTCGGCAAAAGATCCGGACGGTGCAAAAGGACCGGAAGTCGATTTTTATACAAAAAAAGTATACTTTTTCCCGCCATTTTTACAAAGTTTTTTTACAACGATAATTTTTTCGCAAATTAATTTCTACTTATACGTTTATATAATAATTTGATTTAAAATGGATTATGAAAATCGCTTTTTAATTTGCGAGGATTTTTTAACGCTTCGATTTGTCTCCAAAAATATTTCGAGTCGATCTAAATCTATTTTGCATTATTCGAAATAAATTAAAACATATACTGAAAAAATTGTAATTTGTATTAAAAAATTAGGGAAAAATAAATAGAATTTGAAATAACCAGCAAAAGTTTCAATAAATTTCTTCTTTTCCTACCAACTAATAATTTATCGTGGTATCAATTCAAAAATGAATACAAAACGCTTTTCGTAATAATTGCACTTCAAAAGTGAGAAAATTTCATTAAAAACATTTGCTCATGTGAAAATGAATATTTCTAACTCTGTTCTGCAACTTCAAAATGCGTTCCTAGTTTTTAAAACAAGCTCAACTAACTGATAAAGAATCTTTAATGTCCTACTTGAACAATACGTAATCTCGAAATCTTATACTAAATTCTTATTTACACGCATTCTCTAAGCTTTTTTTATAATACTGTTCATATCTAAAATAATTATTACGCATAAATATCACTTGACTTCAAATAAAATCACAAAGAACATATTTTTCGCGCATAAATACTTGTCTAACTCGGAAACATCTTTTACAATAAAAATCTCGTCGGCTGAAGTCGATGTACAAGAAAACTGAACATTCAACAAACAAACTAAAATAAAAATCCACTAAAATTCTCAACAATGGCACCAGTTTCAATCGGTGCTTTTTACGGTATTTATAGGGGCTGATAAAGCACTTGATCGTTTCGTTTGAGCAGGACGTGAATAACGGCGGCTAAGAACATATTTACAGCGACGAACATCGCAGAAATGAGCCAAACCGGGCAGGGATAATACACAGGCGGCATGAAATTTACGTAAGCCTCGGTGTACAAAGCAGACGCCGCAAGTTCTGTAATCGTTTCCAAAAAAATGGTGATGCAAAATATTTTACCTGTTCCAAAAAGAGAAAAAACACTTCGAAAAATTATACGCAAACAAAATTTCTCTCCGATAAATGCCCAGAAATTCGTCCTTACCAACGTCTTGAGGGGGAATCGATTTTGAGATAATGGACTGTATCATCGCATTCAAAACACCCCCGAACATTCCGAACCCTAACGCCGAATACATGTGCCACGTTTTTAGGGCGAAGGCAATGATGATTTCGCTGCTCAGAGTAAACGCGCTGATGACCATTAAGATCGCAGTTTCCGAAAATCCTGAAACGGAAAATGATTTCAGTCACAACAAAAGTCACAGAGTACAAGGAAGCTACAACTTATGAGTGAGATTTTGGATTCTTCGACCTAAAAGAGAACGGAAGAATTTGACGGCCACGATGTCTCCGAAAACGGAAGCGACTACGGACGTGGCCGAATAATCCGCGTAGTCCTGGACATTCCACCCGAACCTCGCGGTGGTGAACATGTAAGCGATGTTGGATTCTCCCTCTTGAATCAACAGGAGAATCACGAGGCCAAGTACGCAACACCAAACGACGGATCTGTGCATTCCAACCCTCGGCTTCGCGATCGTTTCGTACAAGTCCCGAATGACCTGGAGGTCGATGAAACTTTTCAAGTTCACCTGAGGAAAACACATGAATCAGAGACTCGAACGTCGTCGTTTTTCTCCATTTACTTACAGAACCGTAATAAAAAACGGTTTCCGAGACGAAAAAAGCGACGTACAGAGCAGCGAGCAAGCAACTCAGAGCCGAGACGGAGAAAACCGCGGTGTACCCGAAGGCGTTGAAGATCGCGGGCCCCGCGAACATGCCGCAGAGCGTACCGAGGTTGAACGTCACGTTCACTAAAACTATTCGCATGGGTAGTTCAACGGCGTCGGCCACGTCGCTTACGTAGCATAAGGACGCGGTGTACATGCCGCTGGATCCTCCGGACAAGGCGTAGGGAATCGAGGCCAGGAGCAGGAACTTTGTGTCCACGTCGAAGTTCGCGATGAACGCCAGCATCAAGAACATCAGCATCGAGCCTTTGTTTGAGGGAAAAAAGCAGAAATGTAACGCTTAACAATTTCAGGGAAAAATTACAATTTTTGAGAATTTTGGTTGTACCGGTGTAAGCGACGAGCAAGATCGGTTTTCGGCCGAATTTGTCGCTCCAGGGTCCGATGAACAGGGTCATGAAACTCGGTAATAAATTATCGCAGAGGGATTTCAACATGAGGGTGGTACTGGAGAACGGTTGCACCAATCCCTGCAAGTTCTTGGCTTCCTGGCTGCTGCTATCGTCGTGTAATATCGAGCAACTCGCATTTTCCGTGGCCAAAAGAATTCTGCAGGTTCGGTAAATCACCAGGTCCGTGAAAATGTTATCTGCGAAAAAAAATGGTTTCATTCTTTTTCAGGGTCGCGTTTTTATCACGAGAAGTTTATTTGTCGAGGAAATAATGGTCAAGGGGTAAACTTTGGTGTTTTCGATGTTTTTTATCAAGGATGTCGTGTTTATTTTCTAACTGATTTCGGGTTTCGACAGCTCGTTTTGCGGTATCGCTGTTGTACAATTTACTGCGCATGCGCTGGTTTTGAATCTACCGAGCAACGTGCGTTCGAAATCAGGGGATCTCGAAGATTATGTTTTTATTGTACTTGTTGTACTTGTTATTGTACTGAAAAATTGTACCGATATGCTGGAATTAACCACCAAGCAGTCTTTCGAGACTGTTCATAATCTTAAAACGTCGCAGACGAAATTTCACATAACCTAAAAATCTATGACATCCCGAAGTTTAGTGATCCAAATATTGCAGCCATAATCGATCATGACAAGGAAGCTGCTCTGCAAAGTTGGGAAAATATCATACCCTATAATAAGTATTGTACACTAATAAAGACTATTTCAAGCAAAAGAACATGTACTGTAATTGGCGATTATAACTATCGGATTCCGGATTCGTAGACTCGTGTTACATTCTCTCGTGTTAGTAGGATCTAAAATTGAAGGTCGAAAACTGTATCGAAGGTCGTTTTATTAATAAAAACTAAAGCCGATAAGGTGAAAAATAAGGTATTCCACAGCGCGATCCTCAAAGTTCCGTCGATATTCTTGCAAAATATAAACGGTTTTTACGCTCGTTGAGTAATGTGACAACCAGCCCCGCGGGCTCGGGGCATGTCGTCACATTTTCCGAGCGATCTAAGAATGTTTTTCTTATTTTTACGTGACGATATTTATTCTCTGAATCATAGGAAATGTAGCTACACGGTTAAAATGAACATTTATTTATCAGTTCTATACCTGCAGTGACCATAGCAAACATCCATAAAAAGATCGAGGGTTCGATCAAATAATCCCTTTTTCGTCTCTCGATCGTCTTGTCCATTTTTCAAATTTCTGCAAAATATGTTTATCGAACTTGCGGATTTTACGTCGCATGAAGAATGCGATCTCAAAACTTTTCAATTTAAGTATATTGTGATGAATTCAAATTATCTGATTTCAACTTGTATAAATTATCCATTTGTTTTTTATTTTTGAAACGCACATCTGAAAACAATGTTTGAGTGTAAAGCAATGTCAAAACGAAGTTAATTTGCTAAATATGTCAAATCGTAGCCGATGTTTGTTTACGTGTATAATCAGCTGTTTATCACGTGTCGAGTGGCAGTCAAACTCGCATGCTGTTTTTCAATCTCGGAAACTCGGTACGCGACTTTTTTCGGATTTTCGACCTTTTGAATTTCGCGCGAAAGCGTTCTTACGTGCATTAGTGCTTTTATGTGACATGGATAACTGCGAAAATGTTTCTCTGAAGCAGCGCGCGATATCAGGACTGACATAACTTTTAATCAACATTATCGAGGTCACAGATTGTCACAGATTGTTGAGATTCCACGGCCTTTTATAACATGTTCAACAATTATTGCTTCAAAACAGCACATTTTTCCCGCCATTTTCACGAAGTTTTTTTCGCAAGTCGCTTTTTACTTGTAAACAACAAAATTTGGTCAACAATACATTATGAAAAATGTCAAAAACTGAGTGTCTCACAACTCCCCATGTACTACATTATCGAAATGATTTTAGATCGTGCACAAATCAAATAATCATGAAAAATTCCTTTCGCGCGTCGAAGTGTAATCCACCGATAATAATTTGGAATACATTTACCTTTGCAATCAGCTTGAAAACGTGATTGAAAATACCGCAAACACAAATGGTCAAAAAAACTTTTCGAAACAAAATAATGTGAACCAACAATATGGAAAGACGCGTATAATGAGTGGGATGCGACGAATGCTAATTAAAAAGTAAGATAATGTCATGAAAAACAATTAACAATTGTTTGACGTTTCGAACATTTTCTAACATGGCAAATATTTACTTCCGTGTCTCGCAACTCCTATTCGAAAATGGAGGAAAATTTTTCTTTTATTTCAACTTTTTAAGTGGAGAATTTTAAAACATACAATTTGAAATAATTATAGCTATAGTTTGAATGAATTTCCTATCTTCCTACTAACTAATAATTTAAAAATAAATACAAACGATTTACGTAATTGCAATTCAAAAATTACAAAATTTTATTCTACAACTTTAAAATGCATGCACTGTACACTCCTTGTTTTCAAAACAAGCTTAACAAATCGTGAAGAATCTTCAAAGTGCTTATTTACCGAACAATACGTAATCTTCAAATCCTTCACTGAGTTCTTATTTCAAAGTATTCTATAAGCTTTTTTATATAATACTGTTCATATCAAAAACGTTTATGCATAAATATCACTTGACATTCTATATAAATCACAGAGGATTGATGTTTCACATAGAAAAATGTGTCTCAATCAGAAATCTTTTTTACAATAAAAGTTACGCCGATGCATAAGAAAACAAAACATTCAACAAATTGACTAAAACAAAAATCCATGAAAATTCTCAACAATGGCGTTAATCTCAGTCGGTGTCTTGTACAGTATTTTGGGGCTGATAAGGCACTTGATCGTTTCGTTTGAGCTGGACATGAATAACGGCGGCTAAGAAAATGTTTACAGCGACGAACATCGCGGAAACCAGCCAAACCGGGCATGGATAATACGTAGGTGGCATGTAATTTACGTAAACCTCGGTGTACAAAGGAGACGCCGCAAGTACAGTAATTGATTCCAAAAAAATGGTGATGCAAAATATTTTACCTGTTCCGAAAAGAAAAAAAAGAGTTAGAAAAATTATACACCAACAAAATTTCTCTCCGATAAATGTCCATGGATTTGTCCTTACCAACGTCTTGAGGGAGAATCGACCTTGAGATAATGGACCGTATCATCGGACTCAATACACCCCCGAGCATTCCACACCCTGATGCCAAGTACATGTGCCACGTTTTTATGGCGAAGGCAATGATGATTTTGTTGCTCAGAGTAACCGCGCCCATGATTATTAATATCACAGTTTCCGATAATCCTAAAATGGAAAATGATTTTAGTTACAACAGGAAAGATAAAACTTGAAAGTAAAACTTTTGATTCTTCGACCTAAAAGAGACCGGAAGAGTTTGACTCCCACAACGCCTCCGAAGACGGAAACGGCTACGGACGTCGCCGAATAATCCGCGTAGTCCTGGACATTCCACCCAAACCTCGTGGTGGCGAACATGTAAACGATGCTGGTTTCTCCTGATTGAATCAACACGTTCATCATGAGGCCAAGTGCGCAACACAAAACGACGAATCTTTGGAGTCCGACCCTCGGCTTCGCAATCGTTTCGTACAAGTCCTGAATGACCCGGAGGTCGATGAAACTTTTCAAGTTCACCTGAGGAAAACACATGAATTAGAGTCTCGAACGTCTTTGTTTTTCATCATTTCCTTACGGAACTGTCGCAGGAAACGGTTTCCGAGACGAAAAAAGCGACGTAAATCGCAGCGAGCAAGCAACTCAGAGCCGAAACGGAGAAAACCGCGGTGTACCCGAAGGCGTGGAAAATCGCGGGGCCCGCGAACATGCCGCAGAGTATGCCGAGGCTGAAAGTCGCGTCCAGTAAAAATATTCGCATGGGTCGTTTAACGGCGTCGGTTACGTCGCTTATGTAGCATAAGGACGCGGTGAAAATGCCGCCGTATCCTCCGGACAAGGCGTAGGGAATCGAGGCCAGGAGCAGGAACTTCGTGTCCACGTCGAAGTTCGCGATGAACGCCAGCGTCGAGAACATCAGCATCGAGCCTTTGTTTGAGGGAAAAAAGCAGAAATGTAACGCTTGACAATTTCGGGGAAAAATTACAATTTTTGAGAATTTTGGTTGTACCGATGTAACCGACGAGCAAGATCGGTTTTCGGCCGAATTTGTCGCTCCAGGGACCGATGAACAGGGTCATGAAACTCGGTAATAAATTATCGCAGAGGGATCTTAACATGTGGGTGGTGCTGGAGAACGGTTGCACCAATTCCTGCAAGTTCTTGGCTTCCTGGCTGCTGCTGTTGTCGTGTAATATCGAGCAGTTCGCATTGTCGGGGGCTAAAATAATTTTGCAGGTTCGGTAAATCACCAGGTCCGTGAAAATGTTACCTGGGAAGAAAAAAATGTTATTATTTTTATCGAGGAAAAAATGTTTTCTAGATCAACTTTGGTATTTTTCATGATTTTTAGCTTTTCTTTTATAACCGATTTTGGATTTCGATTTCTCGTTTCGCTCGTTACGGAATTTGCAACAAATTCATCGAGGCAGATATTGAAAATCTTAAACTTTTTTACATTTTCAAGATATTTGTCGCGGTGAACTTATTGCAAATTTTGTAACGAATTAATGGAGCTCTCAAAATCTGTAATCGGTTGAAAACTAGAAATATTTTTATTTTTCAACTAAATTTTTGTTAAGTTTACTGTAATTAGTGAAATTGTTATTTATACATATCGATTAAGTTATTATTGTACTTGAAGTGATTACAGCAAACATCCAGAAAAAGATCGGCGGTTCTACCAAATGATCCCTTTTCCGTCTATGGATCGTGGAGTCCATTTTTCAAATTTCTATAAAATATTTTAATCAAATTCGGATGAAAGTCCCTCATTTTGCCGGTTAGGAATTCAGCTTTTCAAATCGCTTCGGAAAAATATCTTTTCCATCAACAATTTCTACATTGTTCCAAGTTCTTTTCTTCGCATAAATCAAAATGCGACCTTGAAACTTTGCAATTCAAATAATCGCTTCAGATAATTTGGTTTCAACTTATAAATTATTCATTTGTTTTTAATTTTAAAAACACGACAAAAATGGCGTTTGAATGTAAAGCTTATCGCGACATCAAGACGTGCATCAAGTAAAAATTGAGAAATATAGATGACAATATTTACGCGTGATCACGCGTTATCAGCTATTTATTGACGATTAACTCACGCTTTTTTCCAGCTTTAACAATCGTCACGCGACACTTGTTGAATTTCGGACATTGCGCATTTTGTGCAAGAGCGCACTTGTGTGCACTACCGTGATGATAATTCAACTACAAAAACGGATTTCCTTTTGTCTTCGCTGCGTTGCAGCCGACGTCACAACATAACCTATAATTACCACTATCAAGGTCTCATGCACGATCTGTCGTAAAAATTCCGCGACTTATTATGACGCATAACAAACATTGTTGCTCGGATGAATAACCTTCCTTTCCAACTCAATAGACTTTCTTCGAAAAAGGTACACTTTTCCCGCCATTCTTACGATGTCTTTCAATTACAAAAATTTTTTTCACAGATTGCGTTTTAATTGAAAATGGATTACGAAAACCGCCCTCAAACACCCCCAGAGGAAGATTGCTGCGGCAACGGATGCAGTCCCTGCATTTCAGACGTGCACAAAGAACTCCTGGAGCGATGGAAAGGAAAAACTATGAAAAACCCAAAGGAAAATGCCCTTAGTCCCTCGTCGTACAAAACCTTTTTTCTGCAATCCGTTTTCGAAGTTTGCAAAGATTTTTTAATGCTTCGATTCCTTCTCAAAGGTGCTGTGAGTCGACTTGCATTCACTGTGTAATTCTCGTTGTTTTCGTACACGAACTATTGTAAACATTTCACCGTACAAAAATTGACAAATTTTTACGGTAAAAAACACTTGTAATCAGCGGCATTCAATTTTCAGATGAATCGGACCGAAATGTTGGGGTGAACTTGCGCCCTGGACAGTACGTTTTTGTCAGGATTGGAAATGTCTCGAGACCTTTCACTCCGATTTCCTGGAGCTCGACGAAGTTCACGATTCTGGCGAGACTTTACGACGAAGGAAAAATGAGCGAATTACTGAAGTCGATCGAAAAGGACGCGAAAGTAGACGTCAGAGGACCCTACGGTGATTTCGAGTACATTCGAAATAGGTAAAGTTATTGAAATGTTCAAAAGTAAAAACACGATCTTTGATTGCTTGTTTTTCTTTTATTTCCAGCTTCAAACAAATTGTGATGCTCAGTATTGGTTCTGCGGTGGCTGCGATTTACCCCGTGGCAAAGTCGATCGTTTTGGACGATTTGGAAGATTCGAGAATTCACATGGTTCTGAGCTTTCGATGTTTCTCGCAAATACCGATGAAGGATGATTTGAGACTCTTGTGCGACTACTGGAACTTGTCTTGCACGATATTTTTATCCCAAGAAAGTTCGTCGCTTTGGTTTTTTACAAATTGTATGTGTTGAAAATGGGAAAAAATATTTATGATTAATACATTTTTCAGAAGACAAACAAGTACTGAGCGGGATAAAACTGGTGAACTGTCGATTGGATGAAGAGACTATTTTGGAAGCCCTAAAACCTCATTCTGCAAATTCGACGTTGGTTCTAGTCGCGGGAACCAAAGAATTTATGAAGCAAATCAAACGTTGCTTAATAGAGAATCATTATTTACATCATCACGTCTTTTAGAATGATTACTTTTGTTATGAGCAGATAGAAAGAACTGCAAGTTGTGAAAATGTACATAGTTTATTACAATGTTAATAATAATAGAAATGAGAATTTATGAACAATAGTAACAAATAATTGGCTTATTCAATAATTACAACTTTAGGTAATAACAAAAATTCCAATTCTCATTAGAAACTAATTACTTTGTAATGTTTTGCTGCTTCTGGTATAAAATTAACGTCATTTGAGACAAATAAAAAACGATGAGTGTGAAACAGCGCTTTCTTACTAACTAATAATTCTTTCAAAAGTTGAAAATAAATTGAAGAATTAAACAGAACTCTTCTAAGTTCTTTTCGCGTCTTTCAGCGTTGAAAAATCTATCTGCTTTCCGGGGAAGGAGAGTAGTCCGAGAATATTGACTTTTTCTCCCAGGTACCGGAGCTTCCTCCGGAGCTTTCTCCCAAAACCTGGTGAACCGAGCGAGGCACCTTGGTACAAGTCGAGATTCGAAAAACGCTTTCCCGTGTGCGCTGCGAGTCCGGGGTGAAGAACTTGCTCTGCGACATTTTCTGACCCTGAATCGATGGTGTTCCCTGAGACAAAACCGATGACGCCCTGGTCCCGGGTGAATTCAGCGCCATTCTCGACCTGGAATTGAAATTCCTCGTTTCACGTTTTGCATCTTTTATGGGGAAATAATGAAAGAACTTTATGGTCACATTCTTATTCCAGTGCTGGAATTCGTCGAGGCAGAAGAAGGCGCATGTAAATGTTCCTGAAGACGACGTTTGTCTGACTCCATTTCCCTGAGCAAAGTTGTAATCTTCGTCCTCATCTTCTCCACTTTTCCTGACATTTTCCAGTACTCCTTTTTTATGAACGTGTATTTTTCCTCCTATTCATAAATAATTATTTAATAGAACATTTTTCGTTGTTTTTTACATTTTTAATATCGCAAAAATATGGACGTGTAATTTTTGCAAAATTTTCGAAACGTGGAATGAAATACTCGTAAAAAATTTTATGTTCAAAATCTGAATTTTCAATTTCAATTGTTACTATTAAAAATGTTTAATGATTGTGGATTCAAATATTCAAATTTGTCATGTTAATTACAATTCTTTTTTTCATTTTTATTCTTACTGAACATTAGTTTCTTTCGTAAAAAAATTTTTTGTTTAAAAAATATTTAGTACCACTCCATTTAATCGTTCGGCGATGATGTTCGTCTGGGTCGTTTGGAAAGTTACGGTTTGACGAATACTCTCCATTTTTCCGATGATCGATGAAAAATATGGAGCCAAAGAGGGCTGAAGTGGCGTATTTATCAAGAGGGATTGAACGCTGATTGCTTTGCACACTTTGCACTGTTTCGTAGCTAAATCGCGAAAGAAATCGATAACGCATGAAAAATTATTACCGTCGTACGATGTGCGATCCCGCGAACGAATAAAAATCCCGCGAATAAAAAGCTGTTAAATTTCTTTCGTACTTACCGGAAGTGAAGCATTTGGCGCAGAAAATGTGACCGCACTGAGTTATTGAAAAAGGCTTTGTGGCCGTGCTCATTTTTGTGAAACATTGGTTACAACGAATCCAAAAAAGATCCATTTCGCACCAAAAAATACTTTGATTTCAGAAAAAAGTGGCGACGAGATTGAAAAACCTTGTCCACCCTCACATGACTCGAACAGTTAGTCATGCATGATTGGTCCTTCGAGTCACGTGTCGTGTATTCGAATATTTTTATGTCAACGTACCATTTTTTTAAGTTTATAAGTTTCGGGAAGTTTATTTAAATTTTTGAAGTTTTACAATTTGGTGGTTTTTAATTGTATGGACTTTGAGAATTAAGGATTAAACTTTCCGAAAATTTCGAAATTCGGAATTCCCGTGATCCGGAGTTTTGAATTGATTGGTGTAGTGCAAAAGTCGAAGATGTACGAAGTTCGGGTTCGGCTCGCTTCGTCATTTTTTCATTCAACGAATTATATCTATTTTTGATACAAAATCTTCTTTTAATTGTAATAAACAAAGACTTTAATTCTTTTTTTTTCGTAATTGTTTTATTCTACAAGAACACGTGTGTGCAGAATAAATTACAATTTTTCATGATTTGTTCGAAAAGTTTTACTCGGCGAATAAAACCTTGCACTTCCTTTCACTTTAAAGAAATAAAATGTGTCACGTAGCGTAGTTAGACAACGAGCCTTTCCGAGAAACGATTCGTTAAATTAGAATGTTCCATAATTGTCGTAAAATGAACACTGAAAGACGCGTAATTTTCCTGTACAAACATTAAGGCTTTTTTCCATCACCATCTGTTTAATTTCGCGCAGTCTACGCACATAGATTAGCAAATTTACGGATGTGAACAAATATTTATTTGTATTGATAACATATCTTTCTTCGAATTACGTGCGTTTTTCGCGAGCAGATTTCATACAGTGCGCGCAAATTCGAAGGACGCGATCGATCGATCATCGATCATGGGCATTTGCAACTCTTCTGCTAAAAAAGTGAACATCAGCGGCAAAAGCAAGTCGCCCCCGAAATCAGGTAATTCCACGTTGATTCACTTACATTTCACCAAGAAAATTGAAATAAACGTACTAGAAATGGAGATATCCTCAACAAAAACAACTGTCATTCTCCGACCACATTTAATTGAGGTCGAGGATGTAGTAATCAAAAACGAACTTAACGATCTCCGATCACCCGAAACAATGTCGCAAGTAAAAACAAATGAAACTCGTTCTCATTCCTGACCTGCCAAAAAAGTTGACGTTAAAAAAACGAAAAAGTCGCCGAGAAATTAGATCGCGATTTATAGGTTATATTTACCATTCAAATTTCTTTCCTTCGGAACACGCACTAACTTTATTTTTTCTCATCCAGAAATGTCGGAAAAATTCAATAATGAAGATTACATCGAAGATGTGGTCTGCAAAGAGAGCGACATCCAAGAAAACGAGATGAAATTGCTGCCCCTCGGAGATGACGGAGGCAAAATTTTACTTGTCAAGCAGAAAGGCGAGCTGCACGCAATAGGAACGAAATGCACGCATTATGGTGCTCTTTTGAACACCGGAGCACTCGGCGAAGGCAGAGTGCGTTGCCCCTGGCACGGAGCTTGCTTCGACATCAAAACCGGGGACATCGAGGATTATCCAGGCCTGGATTCTTTGCCATGCTACAACGTACACTTTCCATATACTCCGTATTTCCCTTGTAAAAACTGAACATGAAAATTCACCGAAAAGCTGCTTTTTCCAGGTCAAAGTCACGAAAAGCGGCGAAGTCAGCGTTCGAGCAAGGCGCAAGGATCTGGAAATCAACCGGCGGACAAAAGACATGTGTCCTTACAAAAAGGACGACCCGAACACCGTGGTCATCGTCGGGGGTGGACCAGCGGGTGCCACTTGCGCCGAGACCCTGCGCCAGGAATGTTTCACCGGTCGCATCGTGATGATCTGCAAGGAAGCGGCGCTGCCCTACGATAGACCAAAAATTAGCAAAATGATGGACGTCGACGTCCAGAGCATTCTGCTTCGGTCCCAGATGTTCTACAACGAGCATAAAATCGAGACGAAATTAGGCGTGGAAGCTACCGGTTGATACGCATTTTATTGTTTGATTACATATTTATCATTGTATCATTAATTTATGTAATCGTTGTTTCTTTTCGTTTCAAAGGCTTGGACGTTGATCGGAAAGTCGTTAAATTAAGCAACGACGAGGAAATCAAGTATACGTCTTTATTCATCGCTTCTGGCTGCAAGCCCAGAAGACTCGATGCTCCAGGTTCGGAGCTGAAAAACATATTTGTCATACGAACTTATTTGGACGGCGCGAGTATAAGCGCGCTGCTTTCCTCGGACAAACACCTCGTCGTAATCGGCAACAGTTTCATCGGCATGGAAGCCGCGGCTTACAGCGTGGACAAATGCGCCTCCGTCACAGTCCTCGGACGCGACGACGTCCCGTTCAAACCCGTTTTCGGCGACGATATTGGTAAAAGAGTGAAGAGGGAATTCGAGGAAAAAGGTGATTCAAAAAGTCCCAAGTTCAACGCTGTGAATATGTTCAAACTTAAAACACCCTGTTTCTTTCCAGGAGTGAAGTTCGTGTCCGGAGCCGACATCGTCGGATTCAAATCCGAGAACGGGGACTCTGTGAGTGGCGTCGACTTGTCCAACGGCGACGTTCTTCCCGCGGATATCGTCGTCCTCGGCATCGGCTCAACTTTCAACACCGACTGGCTGAAAGATTCCGCTATTAAAATG
>JABFQM010002485.1:0-14933 GCA_022816865.1 Zelostemma sp. ZL-2020 | reverse complement strand
TTTTAAGTAAAAATTTACAATTTTTCTCTAACAACTTTTGGACTTTTGATGTATGATGATTTTAATCAAATACAAACAGAGACTTCCTACCATTACAAAAATTCAACCTACTGTATTTTTAAATTACAAAAAAGCGAACTGATTTATTAAATGATTAAATTTTTTAAGTGCTTTTATTGACGTACGAAATTTCAACTCAGTATACATACATTTAATTCGCTGAAAACACAATGAAAAATTGAGTACAGTGGCTATATTTCGGGAAAAGTTGGAAAAATAGAATCAATTAAACTTTTAATTATTTATAAAGCTTGCAATTTCAAGAGTCACATTTATTTTAAATCGAAATAAGTATAAATAAAAATAGAAAGTTCATCATAATCCCATTTTTTCGCTATGGAATTGAATCCCTGAGCCACAGAACTATTTATATCGATTCTACTTGGGGCATATGAAATAAAGCATGAAAAGAAACTTGCGCACAAATAAAATTATTTCTCGCTCCAAAGGTACGTTTGATCAATCGCACCGCGTTATTATACGCTCTGACGACGTGCGGTTCGTTGCGAATTTCGACCTTCACTCTCGACATGCTTTTCGCTCGGAAATAAAAGACCAAGTATAAGTGTGTAGCGTGTGATTTTTTCGACTTTTTCCAAGTAAATCGACACCTTCGACATCCTTGAATCCCCGTCGTAACAAGTACATTCTTTTTTTCTTTATTCGAGGGACGAATGTCGAGTCAGTGTAACGGGTAGTAACGAACGACAAGCTTCTGGCAATTACCGTCTGCTCCGACGAGAGGAAAAAGAAAGAACCACCTCTGAATGACGTCTCGGTGCGTTCAGTTTTCTGAAATTAACGAAACAAAGTTCACGACTTGGTTGGGCCTTTTAATTAAAACTTGCGCTAGTCGATGTCGATTAAATATTAAAAGATTTCCATCCCTGAATTGCAGTTTTTTTTAGTAAGGTTTCTGCGCTCCCTTAAAAAATGAATATGATAGCGAATTTCGTTATAAAAGCATATAGAAATTCTACAATTTTCCATTTATTTATTATTTCTCCGGCATGTACAAAGCGTAATACACAAAATAATCAATTTCTGTCGATTGCCCCAAACGAAGCATTTTCTCCATCGACTTGATCGCATGAAAAATTGCAACTACAAATCATATAAAATTGCCATGCACGTTCACGTGCCGTTGTTTTTCACAAAAAAAATATTGAAAAAACGCGAAAGAATAAATAAAAACGCGAGACAAAGTTATTTTCCGACACGACCTATAAAAATGTTGTGAAAAGGGAGTCGATGATTTTACCACTGTATCGAGGGTTTGAAAAAATGTTTGCATCGCGACGGCCAATGTCGAACAGCGGCGGTGCATTGGTAATGTATCACATGTCCCCTTTATTTGAAAACACGAGTGGCACTTGGCAAAGGAACGCGTGCGTACATAGATCGTCCCTGTCCGTATGCACTTGTACACCGTGCGCAATCCAATGTATCTTTGTGCCTATAAAGTAACTGCAGTTGACATTGGTTGACGTACGATATAGAGACCCATTCGAACCCTATTGCAGTGCCGCTTGGTTATCGGAGATCACGGCTTTCACGCTCAAAAACAGCTCGCCGCCGCTGGTATTCATAACTACACTCATTCTCATTCCGTCGTTCTCTGCCTTGCGTGCAAACTCGCGTTGGCTGAACACTAATAACCGATTATGGACAATCCAGTAATCAAGATTATCAAGCTTTGTGCCGATTGCACAAAACGATTCAATGGACTTGGAGCATTATGTGCACTCCATTGAGCGGAAAAACATTGAGCGCGGACAAAAAAAAGGAGAAAAGGCAAAGCAAGTCTTGCGATAAATGCGATCAAACGTTTACTGATGAAAATTGCGATGGTTCAATCGTAAATCGCAAATCAAAAGAAAACTCCCGTTTTTCATTTCCCGTTGATGACGTTTAATTGTATCCATTGTTCGTATTTAATTGTTTTTCGATTCGCCGGATAATTTAAATTCAACGTTACATTTCGCGCCATCCTATATTGGACTTTTTTCCTGGAATTTTCAATTTTTCCACCTTTAAGGGTGGAACAGTAATGAAGCTAATGAAATTCCAACCTTTGATAGCAGCCCGATATTTCAAAACTATTTCAGTAGATTGAAAAAATGTGGCGGAAAAGATTGTTCAAAAACTGAGCGAGCAAAAGTTAGTCGTTCCGATGCCTCATTATAGAAGGTGTAAAAAATGTGCGTCACCCTTCAAAACAGGGTAATTAATGGAAAATCTCAGCAGAATCTCAACTAACAATGCGTAATTACTTATGGGAATGAGTGAAATGTAGACATTACTATTGCATTCTTAGTTAGTCGAAATAACTTCCGTAGTCGATTGTCGTATTGTAAAATAACTACTGCATGCATGATAACAAAAGAGTGTCGGTTTCGAACAATTGAAAACGGACATAGCAATTACACTGTACAACAAAGTCTGATTTATTACGTGCTTTACAACTCAATACTGATAACATTTTTAGCTCTTATTAAAAGCATCCTATCAATGGACTCCAGTGATTATTTTTTACATACTCTACATTGTGATTGATACTCGACATATAAATACGTTTGTGAACATATAAACCCAGAAAGCATTTTGACCTAAAATACGTCTGCATGCATGTATGTTCTTTTATGAATCAGATTGACTTGGTGTATTTTACAATATTTGCACCATTACTGGTCAATCACGTTAGGAACTTTATTCAATGTACTTATGTCAATGATTGTACCATCATTTATAAATCCGATTCACCCATTTTTATGACGGTAAATTAAATTATTGTAATAAGAGCGTTAAATACATTTTTGCACTTTGCCTATAGAATTCCCGACGAAATTGTTAGGAATTTGTACGTAATAATTTCTTCACCACATGTCCACAACCCGAACCGCAGAAGGCGACGTGTTGCCATTGAAACATAGTTGCGAAGCGTATAGAACTGTTTGGAAGTTTACCTTTGAGCAGTTTATTAGCGAAATATTTCATTGAATACATCAGTCACGGAATTTTTGAATCATAAAACTTTTAATCTACAACTATTAATTCAATTATATCGCAATCTTCACGTATCAGTGGCTTCCCGAGAGAAATTTGTCTGGAATAACTGCGTTTATTTCTAGCTTTATATGTTTTTGTAAGAATAAGCAATTTACTTCATTTTTTTGAAATCGCAATTTACTTCTGCTTTCGCTAAACTTCTTTCTTCTCTCATCTTTAAAAAGATAAAAAAATTTCCAAGTCCTTCGAGTTGGATTAAATTAGGTTTTGATAGATGCAAAAACTTAATTACTCTGTGCTGTGCGTAAATTTAAATTTTCCCAGCAGGGAATAAAATTGGTAGTAACTTAATGAATGTATACGTGTACGTTTCTAAAGGCTTTTAAAAAATGAGTAATTAGTTAGCAATTGAGAGGCATTTAATAAATCAGCTCACCTTTCAAACTTTGGACGATTAATTGAGTATTTCCTGCAAATTTTTCAACTTGTTAAAAAATATTACTGTTAATTGCAATTCGGGTGTAATGAAATTTCCTCGAAAAATCCAATTAGCGCTGAAAACAATTTTTTCCTTCATAAAATCAAAGCAATAATACAATTAAACGACTGCATGAAACATTTTTCTGATAATGCAATTTCATTCAAATGATTTTACGGAAATATTCTCTAGAGAACGGAATTTACACTCAACTCTGGATTATTAAGAAACCATTTCCATATAAAATCACGACAGCTAAAAAAACTGCAATTACGTGTGAAGTTCGATTTATTTTCCGGAAATAAGCTACAGGTTTGTACTTGACCACTACGGTTGAAAAGTTGGAAAATGTAACAATTTACTCACGTTTCTATACAAACTTCACTCACTCCTTTTCCTCGTGCGATGGATACATGAATAGAATTCACAACAATTGAGTAAGAATGGTGAAAATTTAAGTGAAAAAAGGAAAATTTTCCCCATTCGAACAATAAGCTAAAATCAGAGCGCATTTGACCCGCGTATCCCTTCGTGTCATTTGTCTTTTATTCAGCCTCTCACATCACTAGTTTCTCCCAGGCAATTTTCAGCTTTGAAAGCGATAATATTCGAACGATTAGCCGTGAAATGACTTTACGAGCAAATTTGCATAGGGCTCAAGCGCGAGCTACGATTGAACCAAAGTGCGAATAGAAGCGAGAGAAAAAACTGCAATTGTCGAGTCCGCTCGACGAGCGCGCTCTCCCTCCCTGTAATTAAAAAAGGACATTTTAAACGTTTCGAGGAGAAGCGGCGTATTTTAAGAGTTCCTCGTTGCAAAAAAAGAATGAAATTTCATCCCTGACTTTCCGTTCCGACTAATTTCACCATTTCCGGAGATAATTTGAAATTAATTTAGCAAAGTTTCCCCTTTCTTTTTCCCTCTTTTTCGTAGCAAGTTCTTGAAATGCTGCTTTTCACAGTATACTCTTGTACTACAAGATTAATCAATCGTATTAGAATTAATTGCACGAGACGAGGATATTCTTTTGAAATATAAGGAGCGAATTATTTAACGTAAACAACGAATACAGCGTTGACTTTTCTCATCGATTAATTATTATCTTTGAAATAGAAACGAGCGCATAGTTCGAAAGATGATGTATCTGCTTTTTTTTCTCAACATTTATGTACCTCGAACAGGTATTTTTCAGAACAAATAATGGATTATTTGTTCTGCTCAGAAAATTTGAAAAATATTCGTCTTTGTTCCTTAAGATGGCGCATTTTTATCGAAATTTATTTACGCGCGATGAGAATTGTAATTCATTTATTTATCATTTCGTTATGATTTTTAATCTGATTACGGGACATGATAATTTACGCGAGGGAAAATAAGCCGAAACCGCTTCTAAAGCGTAGGCTTTTCGCAACTAGGTGCCATCGTGGTTGCGGTTGTCGCGTGACTGCCTTCGAGCTCGCGCCGCATGGCTGAAAAAATATAATTAAATTTCTCCTATGCAAGTCGGTTGAATTTTTTTCTTACCTTTTCGAAATTTTACGTGATACATCATATGAATTAAAAATAAACCATTTAATCTTGCAAAACCATTTAATCTCACGAACTTTGATAATCATTAAAAACATAAGCTGAATAATGTATTCCATGTCCAAGGATGGGGATAAATGAAACGACAAAAGTAAGAAAACAATAATTTTCTTTTTATTTAGTACGCTCTCACTTTCTCGTATTACATACATTTTTTAAAATAATTTACACATTTTCTTACAAATAATGTTGAGTATTACAAAGAAAGAAAATCCGACAAAGTACCTTTGAGGATGACAACGACAATGATAGTGATAAAAACCCTTTTTTAAAGATATACAATCTAATTTTATTAAACGCCAACTGTAACCACATAAAACTTACTTACACAATCATAATTTTACGAGTACAAAAGCACTATTCTGTATGTACACGAAGAAAGTAACCTCGGCAAAAAGCGAAAATAATTGAAATTAAAAGCCTGGTACAAATGCAAAGTGAGGGAGCAAGTGTGGCCCGGGTACGACGCGCACTAATCTCATCTGAGCCATCTGGTGGGCGCTCATTTGCCCCTGAAATTCATGTAGAAAATCTGGCGCTTTGGAAGGAACGAACTCTTTCGCGAACGGATTCAGCCGCGAAGATGTGAGCTCTTCAACGGCATTCACGTCGTGCAAAAGTTCCTCGATGCTGCAGCCACTCAGATGAGAGGACGAGATGTATTTTTGCCAAAGCGGGCGACACTTGCCGATCGTTAGTAGCGCCAGAGGATCGCCCACGACCGCCACGAGACACTTGGCTCGAGTCACCGCGGTGTTCAAGAGTCGAGGATTCGTGAAAAAGCCGTAATCATGAACGTCCAACTCCACGGCGAATCTATCGCTGAATCTCGTACGAACGGTGCTAATAAAGACCACGGTGAACTGCTTTCCCTGGACGTTGAGAACGCGTTCCACCGAAACTTCCGACATGCGGCCCCAGCGCAGGGCGTTTCTTACACGCTGAACTTGTTCCTTGTAATGTGCGAGAACCCCGATGGAACCCGGTCCGTAAGGGCCCCAAAGATGCGTAGGCCAGTCCCTCTTCAAATCACCGATACGAAGTATCAGCTCCTGTACTTCTTCATCATTGAAATAACCGGACGATCGAAATCCCTGGAACATGAAAAACAGAAAAAAAAACCAATGAAAACATGGAAATCGTAAATCTGAAAGCGAGAGAGAGAAAAATTTCACCTTATCTTCGTGCCCGAGTACAGCGTGGAAAGCCAGGGAGCCAAACTCCGGATGCGCTCGTAGATTCTTGGCTTCGGGTTGCAGTTGGCTACCATAAAACAACTCCGACATGAGCGTAATGATGTCTCGATGTGCGCGGTAGTTTTTCCAGAGATTCACTCTGTAAGGATGGGATTCGGCGTAGAGGGCGTGAAGACGCTCGAGAAGGCTGATGCCGAAGCCGCGCTCGGCTGCCAGCTCGCTGTAGACCTCTGGCGAAAGTTGCATCTGATCCCCGGCAAAGATCAGTCGCGTGTCGAAAGTTGCCAAACCGAGAGGAGTAATGGCCTCGCACTCGAGCGCCTGGGCCGCCTCGTCGATCACAATGTGCGTTGGCTCAAACTCGAGCATGTGCAGACAGCTCGACGTCGACAGCGTCGTAACGATGAGCCCGACGTCCTGATCATTCTCCGTCAAATCTTCGTTCTTCGGGTAGCGAAAGTTGCCTTCGTTATCCAACAAACTATACTTAATGACCTCTCTATGAACCTGTCAAAAATGAACAAAAAGCTCGCATTCATTTCACCCGATCTTGTTCCAACAATTTCTCGCGCAAATGAGAAAAACGAAACTCACCGTACTCTTAGCGCGCTCCGGATAATAAATTCTCAAAGGTTTGAATCTCGGGTTCTTCGAGCTGCTGTACCAAGGGCCAAAATACTCTTTCACGTAAAGATCCGCGGCGCTGTTGCTATGGGTGCAAAGAACGATTTTCGCCGATGGGTCATTCTCGAGGATGACTTTCAAGCCCTGCGCGATGGTGAAAGTTTTCCCGGTGCCGAAAGGGCCCAGGATCAAAATAGGCGGGAGCAGTATGTTTCGCGGCTCGGCCATCAGACAAACCGCTTTTCGTTGTTCGCTGTTGAGCCGAGGATCGAGCTGAATGCTCGACTCGTCGACGGCGAACGGCCGCAGGTTCCAGTTGGACGGCGGGAAAACGATCCTCGCGTCGGGGAGACAATCGATCGCCCTTTGCCAGTCGCAGTAGGATACTCGATTCAAAACGAATTGTACGTAAAAGTATTCCAGCGTTTCGTCCTTCAATTTCAGCTCCTCGATGCATTTCTTCGAGAGTTTCACGTAAATCGAGTCGTTGCATTTGTCCTCGATTCGCGCCTCGAATTGAGGGCAGTACAAATTCGCGCCTGGAGCTTTCATCTGCGTTATGTATACCGAATCGCAGCCTCTTATCAACAATCTCCCGCTCCTTATATCTTCCGTGCATTCGCGCTCTAACGTTATCTGAAATTACATTTGCAGCTTTGAAGCAACTAAACGGATTTTCAAATGTAAATATGAGGAAAGTGCGTCTGGTATTTTGCATCGTTCTATTGCGAAAAAAAACTTTCACTGCCTCCCTTGTTCAGTTCTGTACGAGCTTTCATAACGAGATTCGAGTAAAAGGTTTAAGATGAAAGAGATTTAAAAGGGTAGCGATCCTTATTCAATAATGCACTTGGAAAATGTCAAAGATTGTAGCGAAGAGTCCAACCCCTCAGCTCGGCAACAAATGAAGCAGTTGCATTTTTTAAAAGCATTCTCGTCCCTAGTCGAAAGTATTATTACTGGGACGAGCGTAAAGAGCGAGGCGAGCTTAGCCGCGCGGAGAAAATAAACGTGAAAAATTGCTCCCCGCGTAAGCTGCTTGTTGCAGTACCGAAGTAAGCGACTTCGCATTGCCTTCGTAAATTTAACAACGGCAAAGAGTTGGTCCCTTGAATTCTAAAAAGGAATCGCTTCGGGCGAGCAACGAAAATACGTTAAAACGCGTTATTCAAGTAATGAGTCAATATTCTACTGTTATTATAGATTAGATTAACATTATCTTCGTGATCAAATAAACTTTTTTTAAATTTATAACGAGCTACACAAGGTTGTAGAATTGCGATTCGTTACGTTCTTTTTCCCAGTTGCTTTTCTTTCTCGAAAGTGGAAAAGCAGCAAAAGTCTTACCTTGGCGAATAGCTCCCCGGGCAAAGCGTACTTAGCAACTGTGGAACCGTCGCCGTCGGAGACGAGGAGGTACTTGCTGACGCAATGAAGTTCCGTGAAAATGTCGTATCTCGAGACTTGCTCGATCCTGGCGACTTCCTCGACCCGCACCAGCTGCTGAAGGCGATGCCTGTAATTGCTCGGGGTCAACTCGGCCTCGGTCAAGGTATCATGGGTGAAGTAAAAGTTGTTCATTTTTGGTAGAGGGTACATGACCCTCAAAATGTCGTCTCTGGTCCTGGGATTTTCCAGGGGAAACTTGACCCTGACGTCGCCGTACTGAAGGTGGGGCTGGGATACGAAAGATTTCGTGGCGTATTCGAGTCGCGCCAGATCCTGGTGTGGCACGCAATCCACGTGAACTTGGATGCGGAAGATCGGTTGTTTCGTGAAACCGATGAGGATGTTCTGAACAAAGGTTCCATAAGTGCCGCTCTCGAAGGCGAGTTTTATCTCCAGGACAGATTTGCTACTTTCTTCCTCATTGTCGATCAGCGCCAGCAACTTGCTTCGCAGATCGAAAAGATCGGGCGATGGACACGGCGACGTGAGGTACCAAGACTTATCGTTCGTCAATGCCAGCTCCTTGTTGTCTTTTTTCAGCGATTTCAGCCGGAAGTTGCTTCGTTGCTCGTCCAAAGTTACGAGCGCGACGTTCGTTGGCTCGCGATCTGTAACGAAAAATTTGAGTTTTGGAAAAATTGTTTTCCATTCTGGAATAAGGAAAGTAACGGCAAGGTAAGAATGAGATTTATCGGTCGAGGAAAAAAAGAATAGCGAATAAAGTAGGTGAAATGCGTTTACCCGAGAATGGAATTTTGAAGGTCCAGCAGATTTCCTTCGAAAGTTCACAAGTTCGATGAAGCACGGGAGAGTGTAGATTTTCCCCATTCTCGTAATCAACGATTATGTCCAAAGGATTTGCTGACTTGACCCAATTCCGCAAGGCGATTTCGTCGAAGTGCGGCACGATCATTTTGACAGTTCCCTTTGTATACACAACACGTTCCCTTTAGCAGAGCAATTCACGGAAGTGAGCAAGCGACACGAGGAACACGAGTTTGTCGCATTTCCAAACGGGAAACTTTACTGCGATCGACTTGCTAAACGAGGAAGTGTTGCAAGTAGCACATTATAACCAGGAAGAGCGAGCGTGGAAAAGAAAAATAAGGACGTTGCAGCGGCGGAGTTCTCAATAATGCGACCGGGGCAAATGGCGTCCGTCTTCTTCGTGATAGCGATTGCTCAACGGCGCATGCGCCAACTTGCTCATGCGCACGACGCTACTTGCCTCGTTGATTCTCGCGGGAAAAGGAGAACTTCGATTTACCGACTGGTTCAGAAGTCAATGAAATTAAGAGAATGTTCGCTTACTTGCTCGATAAATTAAACATATTAAATTTTACTCTATTCAAATTTTAATAGATAATACACGCTTCGCGCTCTACATTGATTCGGAATTTTAATTTAACAAGTATATTTTTCCTTCTTTTTCATCTTGTGACTCGTCTCATCCCTCATATATTACGAAAATTTACAATTCGTTGGAATGACAATCACGTTGATAAGAAATAATGATTTGTTTTGCAAAAATATTGATATGCATTCCAAAATAAACTATATTGACATGGAAATGAAATATTTTCACGAAATAATGCTATACTAAAAAAGAATGTATTTTTAAAAAACCTCATCTCAAGAAAGATTTTTATACCAAGAGAAATTCGTAGAAATTGTCCCAAAAACAGTTCTTTTTTTAAAATAAATTCTATTTGAAGAAATAATTCCGCAACAATTTCTTTTTCTCCAATATTCTTCTAAATTGATTCTTAGAATCAAAAATTTTCTTCTGGGACGTAATGAGATAATCTCCTCATCATAATCTTTGAATCTTCAAGAGAATTAAACTGTTTTTTCATCAAATCCATAATAATGAAATTTGAAATCCACGATTCCGATACATTTCGATGGATTTCAACGGATTTCGATGTATTTCGATCGCACCTCGACAATTGATTACATCTCTCTGTTGTCTTTAGGATAGGATTAGAATAACATTATTTTAGTAGGAAGCAGTAACGATTAAAAAGCACGAAAATAGCCTCAATTATTTCTTTACAGCAACGAAGAATAAATATAATGTTTCGAATAACGGAAATTTCATCTCAGGGAACAATTTTTAGTGATCTAGCAAAAAACGAGCCAATTTTTCACACCTTAGTCAAAGGAATTAGTTTTTATATCCAAAAAATTAACATGTAAATAATCTTAATAAACTTTCATCTTAATTTAAAGTTATATATTTTCAATATACGAAATTGTAATAAAGATACTTGCTACGATCGAATAAATGTTTGAAGCATAAAAAAATATTAAGCTAACTTTACAGAAGAAAAACATAAAACGTTGAATTAATTGATGTATTCGTTGTCAATTGGGTGAAACTATTTCTCGAGAAGTGAATGACTTCCCAGAAGAACAACACGATTTCATAATCGTAATTTCTGAGATATTTCAATTATTATGTACAAATGGTTCTTTGTAATCTGGAATAGCATTTCGTATTTGTACAATATGCTGAGAATTATTTTATTCTTCAACAAATTCTTTCAGTGCAAACGTGATTAAAAAAATTAAAATGCGAAGTCAATTGTAAATTCGATTGTAGAGAAAAAATAGTAATTTGACTGAATATTTCGGCAAAATCGTTTGATCCAATCGCATTATCGGAAGAAATTCTTATGCCGTCTAATTTTATTAATGATTTAATTTGAGTTAAGAAAAAATTGTCAAAAATTAAAATTAAAATTCTGGGGAAATATTGACAGGCTTTCAATTAAATTTTACAAATACAATTGAATTCCTTTCTAAGTTTTTTTGAACAACTTTAAACTTTTTCAGATAATGATTTCGGTAAAATGTAAACGAAAATTTCCTATACTTATCACTATAAAATTAAACGGATTGCAATTTCAGAGAATATTTGAAAAAATTTTTAATTGATTAAGTCCAGCAAGTAATTGAATGCTCTTTAATTAATTAACCAATTATCCATTTATCAAGGTTTTTTTCTCAAGTACCTACATACATTTTACACGATATACGTATGTTTATTAAATTTATTGCATTTCTTGATAAGGACCCCGCAATTTGAGGGTCAAAAACTCATATGAAGTATTAAATAAAAACTTGAATGGGATAACGTTTGAACAACATTTTCTTTACCATCAACAAAAAATGAATTCAAGTGGCTGTTCTAGACAAAACATAAGATTGGAATGAGTGAAAAATCAAGTCAAGTGATTATTCAAAGTGTTAATTATTTTTAACCTTTTATACCAAAACATGAAATATGCCATTTTAATTATGTTACAGGATAGTAATTCCAAAGCGATACAACAATTTTTCTCCGATTTTTAGACTCAATGTTTTAGTAGACAATTTTATAAGCTACATTTCTCGTCAACGTTTTTCCAAAATTGTTTACCGTTTTTTAATATTTCCAAGAACGCTTTTTAAAAATGTATTGCAATTTTAAAATCAAAATCGCTAAAAATGGAGATTACATGTTTTGGTATATTGATACGGAATTTACGACAGTTTCAAGAGTTTCACATACTTCGTATCGAAAGAGGAATAGATAGAACTGTACAAAATCCATCGTAATCCCAGTAAAAAATGAACCCCAGACGTTCTTCCGGGAAGCCACAGAAATATCTGAGCATTTTTATTTATTGTTGTAAAAGTTCTTTCACTTATAGTAAACTGGTCCAACAGAAAATGTCGACATGATAAAAATACATCCTTGTATTTATACTTATACATTTCATACTTACTTATGATTCGAAAAAAACTTATTTTCTTATGGGAAAACATTTTTTTATATAATTCCGAAGTATTATTTTGGAATTGCTTGAGAAAGAAAGAAAAATTATGAAATATTTGCTCTTGTAATAACATCTGAGCGAGCAAATGACTAAACACGTTAAAGAAGTAGATACAATTTGTACGAACTATGTGAAAATCTTGCAAGTCAATTACGCACAGAGGATTTCTCGAGTAGAAAAAAGCGCTACTGCTCGGATTTCTTGTCCCTTCTTTGTGCAGCTTTGCGCTTGCACTTCCCATAAATCTAGACTGGAAACTACATATTTTGTTGACCTTATTTTTATCTTCTTTCCAATATTAAATCCAGCTGTACAAGAAACAAATTGACAAACAGCTAGATACATCGTGTACACAAAAAAATGGTAAAAATTCACGACGGAATTATTGGGAAAAGAAGAGGCGAAGCTTAAAAGGAAGAAAAACTCGCTGATCAGTTCGTGCATTAATTGCCAAACGAAACGCTGAACTATTGAGCTGAATAGATATTCTTTTTTCTCGGGCTACAGAATGTCGAATTTAAAATCAGGAAATATACACTGTATATTCATTGTGGGTAGAAAAAATTCGATTTAGAGCAACCGAGGCACGTATACGATCGAGATGCAGCAACAGCAGCAACCTGATTCGCGATAACGGCCAAGCTTTTCCAATAACGAATCCTTGTTAATGCGATTTCTCCATTTTTCCTCCTTCCGACTTGTTTGTTTATTATCACGGGAAATTCCGTTGGTTTTTCATTATCGTGTAGAAGCGATAGTTTTTCATGAGCGCGCACGTTTATAGTCTTCTCTCCCTCGTTATTTCAACCTCGGGTTTATTTATATGTGTACATTTGCAGCAGCGCTGATGTCCTGCAATTATAAATTCAAACAAATTCTAAATCCTTCTGATGAACATTGCTTATTTATTTTGTCTTCTTTATTATCATTTATATTGTTTGAGCTTTCCATGGCTTCCGGTATACGCTCGAGCAATTTATTACAATTTATTTATTTGTTTACATCTTTTAATTAAAAAAGCGATTAAACAAACTATCTTCCACTGTTGAATAATTACTTTTGTTATCAACGTCGAAATTGTTGGAGGGTTTTACGACGTATTCAAGCGAATTAATGTTTTTTTTTTAAGTTATAATAATTATAGGCACATATATTTTATGTACAGCACTTTACATCGTTTGAAACACGGAATATTTTTGTTTGCTCAGCTTATATTCGTTATGAATTTGATAATTTTTTAAATTATTTTACGTCGCAATCGTAACTTGTGCTTCCATTAACGTCATTCTTCTTTTGAAATCTGACAAAAAAGAATACTTTGATCATCATTTTCTCTTTTTATTCAAGTCCTTTATCGCTTTGGCGTAAATGAATACATCGAAGAAACATTCAATAGTGCGATATTGAATGAAGATGGCAAAAAGATAAATTGGCAAAGCAGATCAAACAGCCGATGCAGTCGAGACTGCGAACAAGAAGCGTCAGAAATCGAAAAATGTCTCCCTTGGAAATGTCATTAGCGGCACATTGAACCGTTAAACGTAATCTGAAAAACACGCGGAAATTGAATTTCTATCTTGAAGGGAAAGAAGTCGGGAAATTCCTATTAGCAGAACAAGTTCAATCAACAAAATTCAATATGAGTAATCATGTTTCGCGAGAACAAGTGCATGTAATTAAAACATTCTTTGAACAAAATTTCCCGATTTCAGGCGTTAAGCGAAAGCTCACATTACTGCGGAAACTTTTAGAGAAGCCTCGTTCAGTGCGTGAGCGAAATTTTCTCGTCGTTCGTCGAGGCCGGTTAGCGAAACGGCGCGTCAAAAAAAACGAGCGTAAACACGATCCCTTCGTTGCCGTCATTTGCATCGCGTTACACACGGACAACAATTTGAGGCATGGTACTTGTCGCACTCGTGACAAGCTCCAACGCTGATGAGGAAATATATTTTTTCGGATAACCTTTTCAGATTTCGAGAGCAAAAAGAGAATGATGAAAAATGGCTTTCAGTAGTGACAAAGTTTCTTAAAAAGTTCAAAGCGACGGATTACGCTTCATAAAGGACTTTATGTAAATGAAACATTTGCGCGTATATTTTCGCTGAATTGCCGTATAAAACTCGGAGGAAAAGTCCTGCATGAAGTGCCCTCACTTTTCAAACTTCGATATCAACTTTTCATGTCGTAAATTTTACGTTTCATCTGTTGAAAAGTTTTCTCGAACATTTTCATAGTTTGGGTCATAAAGAAACTTTATTTTATTCTCCTCCATCAGCAAATATTACATTCACGTACTGATATAAAGCTTATTGGTTGCGTACTTTATTGTCCCCGAGTTATATTTTTCATAATCACGAAATGAAATATAACCAAAGATGCTCGGTGTGGTGCGGTGATTTTTCATGTACATGGTTTTGACTTCTGAAGGTGGATCGATACTTGAATGCAAGGGTTAATTGAAAAAAATATTTATAATGCAGCATAATTAATTACATTCAATATGCCAGTATAATTTATTCAACAAAATCTTCTTCACGAAAAAAAATACGCGAGTGAAAAAATTGTACAAAAATGCTTGTAACGAACAACTGCAAATTTTAACAGTTTTTTAAAAGAAAACTTTTTATTTCTTAGCTAATGCATGTTTGGTCATTTATATTGTTCACGGGACTATTTCCAACAACTTTACCTTGCCGTTTACAAAC
>JABFQM010002484.1:0-14940 GCA_022816865.1 Zelostemma sp. ZL-2020 | reverse complement strand
AGAACTGGAATAATCACATTTTTTCAAGTTAACAATTTTTGAGTATTTCTGTTACCAATGCATTACACCTGGCACGTTAAATTAATTTTATCCCGATAAAGTTTTATCACAGATGTTACGCGAAACGTAGATATTTCATATTTCTGTACATGCTCTCCTGATGGAAATATTAACATCTGATATCTTGAAATGGAACATCAAAGAAGCGAACGTCAAGTGCACTTTAGAATGCCGTGTTGAAGATTTAATCAAAACAAAAAGGTAATATTAAGATAAACTTAGTCATATAATTATTATTTTTTTGTTATTTGTAACATATAAATAGTTGACATTTTGTGGTATATTTGGCATTGAGCAAGTCAAATGATTGACAAAATAAATCAATATCTATATTTTGATGATAAAATTCAACGTGGTTGAATCATCGAGTCGGTTTATTTTTCAGAATATTTTGCGAAGGATTCATGGAAAAATGAAAATGCTTGCTGCATCCTACTCAGGTTCTCGCTCTGTCCTTTAATGACATACTTTTGAATGGTTCGAATGGAGTTTTCTACTTTTATGATTTATTTTTTAACGCCCATACAGAGTTCAATAATTCGCAGTAAATGTCAATTCACGGTTGCTAATCAAATTACTAATAACATGGCAAAGAAAATGCTCTCCTTTTTTGTGCGTCAGTGAAATTGGAAACCATATTAATTACGTAACTATACGCAATCCGTACTAGTAAAAAACTTGTCAAAAATGCATTGCCAAATACTCAACTTGGATAAAACCCAAAGTTTATTCTTTTAAAAATAATTTTTCCCCTGGTAACAAACCTCAGAGGATAAAATAAAGCTCATAGTCCAGAAATCTATTTATCACATTTATGATTTTTTTAATTTTCGGAAAAATATCGAACGATTAAAGTTGACAATTTTATTTCTTCGTTGAAAGGAAGAGGAAAAAAGTTACACATATGCTTGCGCACTTACGGTAGCGGATTCGTCACATCCCATAAGAGCGTAAAGATCCTCGTCATCACTGGGTTTGTAGTTGATAATATCATCCACCGCACTCATCGTTGCTTACGTAGTTTACGTCAATCGCCGTGAATGGATAGCACTTTTTCTTTCAACGTTAACTCTGTTGAAACGCTTACAGTTGGTCTTGATCGAGTCCTGGTTTCACCTGTTGCCGAGACACGCTGAACACTGACGCGTTCACGAATGATGGAAAATGCGATGCTGAGATGACAAGACCCGGAAAGACCCGATTCCCCGGGAAATCAGCGGCGCGAGCGCGATGAAAGCCGTCGCAGTCGAATCTGTAGCTGCGCAGTCCGAAGGTTGCGATGTCGAAGGTACGCGAACTTGGGAAATTCAATGGGCAAAAGGTCGGCGAGAATCGATCTATTCCCAACGTGGAAAATCGCTCGATTTTCATTAATCCCGCAATGCTTTTTTCTCACTTTCCTTCTATATTCAAAAGTACATTATTTTCACCTATAAAAGTTGGCATTGTTATGAACCAAGTACTATTAATTGTAACGCGTGTTACTTTATTTTTTGTTTAAATTCTTCATACGCGTATTTTTCAACGTCAAAATAAACTAACAAAAGCACTGTGAATGAATAAACACTAATTTTATTCTATTTTTTTGGTATTACTTGATTGTTTCATCAAAAAGACAGCACACTATTCTTGCACGAATAAATCACTTTCCCATTGTGTATCGAATATGAAATAAAACACTGGTGAGCTTGTGTCATCGCAAGTTATCAAATCACGAGTTATACAAGTCTATTTCATACGATATTCAGAAAACATATGACAGAGTTTCATAAGGAATTGAATCAGTAACTTTCACTTCGGATAGACTGAAAGGCCTTGAAGAATCCGTCGTTGTATTATCGACCGAGTAATTTTTCAATCATTGGTTTTTATCATTCGTTTAGTCTTGTAAATAAATGAATCGCAAGTAAAATCGTTTCATACGCAAATTTTTGAATGCGCATCGATCGATTTACGTCAGTAATGATATTTATTCTCTCAATGAACTATTCTTTCATTTATGGTACGTTATGACTTTCATTTTTTGAACTCCGTTTTCAAATTAATGTTGAAAGGAACTGTATTTTTGAACGACGCCTGTCAAACTACTGTACACCTTGACGTTGTGCAATCCGGGTTACAATATCTCAGGCGTACATGTTTTTTTCGAGACATCAATCAGTAACACAAAACTCGTATCGATTTGGAGCATTCGATTCCCTTCCTTCAAGTTTCCATCAATAGCTGGATACGATTTCATTTTTTTTACTCTTTTCTAAGAAATTCCATCATCGAGCATTTCGTTCCAATAAAAACTGTTTTCTTGCATCACATTACAAACTGATACAAATTGATTTCAAAAGAAACAATACTTTTTCTGGACATTCTACTGTTGCCTAAAATTTGCAATTGTCCACGACGTGCAAGTATTTATAGCTTATTTTGAAAGTACGAAGGCCGTTATTCAAAAAGCGAAGAAAATCGGTCTGCTTTTTGCCTCCGTATCCATTATGATTTTTTGTCGCCGTAGAAAACACGAATAGCTCGTGCCGCTCAATGCCGGGGTTCCTTCTTCCGACGTCTGGCGCATCGTAATAAAAGTTTCGAGGAGAAATGTTTCGAGCACTTTGACATTTGGCCGACACGTGTTCCGATCTGAGTTACACTCGTGTAGCCCAACTCTCGAGCGTTTTGAAAATTCAAATAAGCAATGAAACAAGCTAATAAATTTATGAGTTTTATAAAATATTTCAATGTGAAAGCTTTTTTGAACGATAAAATGTTTTATTTTACAAATTTACAACGTTTTCTTTGTTGTTGCTCGGTCGTAAAAAATTGCACTATAAACATGGACGGTGCAATGAGTATGGATCCGTTGTGAGCACAGCTTTGTTTATGCAATACGGCCCTTTTCCTCCAAAGGAAGCGCATAATACGACTCGCTCACTCCTGGATGCACATGCGTGACAGACACGCATGCACGCGCCTGAAACTCGTCTAAAGTTAATACGAATTGTAGCTGCCGACATATAATTTAAGAAGAACGAAGCACCTTCGTTTTAGTCTGTCCGCGGCTCGGGACGATGCGCGTTACTCGAAAATATCGACGAATAATTATTGGTTTTTCAAGGTGCAAGTTCAGTGAGCGAACGCAGGAAATATTTCAAAACAGAAATAAACTCGATTTTTCCATACCGCTGCATTCGGAAGTTTAATTTTAGATATCCGAGTGCATTTTGTTTCTGCGCGATCCGCGCAATGACTTTCAAATTTTCTTGCGAGATGAAGGATTACTGTGAGACTATTTTGGATTAAAATTAATGCATGACACTTGAAGGTGAGTGAACTTTATATGATAATTGATCAAATAATATTGTGCCATTTTCTATTTGTACAATAATAAAATATGTTGCATTAAAACACGTAACACCGAAAATAAGAACGATACCGAGGAAAAAATCCGACGCTGAATATTATTTTATAATCGGATTTCAAGTGGCAAATTTTCCAACTACCACTTGAACGCGTCTGTGCGTCTTGTAAAATGACTAGAATTTTTTCCTCGAGCTTTCAAACACGAAGTCTTATTCAACGAATAAATTGCATCCGTTGTCCAATTTTCCTCTGATTTAAAAAAAAACGAATTCGTTCAATTTTGATTTACGAAGAAAAAGTTTAAGCCAAGCGAATTCACTTCTACGACATGTAAATCAGCGATGCACGAATGGAATGAGAAACAAGCCATATGATTTCATTCGTCTATCGCATACCCATAAAAATGAAACGCAAACAGCATAGAAATGACCCACAATCTTCGGCGTGATAAGCATATTTTTGACTCTTGTTTAAATTTAAAATCATCGTATCATTATCTCTCAAGATTAAACTCGTAAAAATATTTTCCTCCGCATTACACATCTTTGCAATGTATAAAGTTATATCATTACTCGGGTACCAAATTACCCTAACTTTAAATCGCTGTTGCTTCCAAAGCGGAAACTGAAGAGCTTTCCTTTCTTTGATCGAAGGAGTTGAATAAAGTATCGCATTTTCCGGCTCATAAAGTTTTTCCCACGCGTATTATAAAATTAGACTCAAAGATCTGAGGCTCCGATGGAAAAATCGCCGAATCTTCAGAATGTCAGCGACATTGTTCGTTATTCCGAACACGATTAGAAGCGGGACTACATACATTCGATCGTAGGGTGTCGAGTGTCTTTGGTACTCCAGATGCGTGGGTTGGCGTAGCGAGCGTTCCCGGTGGGTCACTTGGTTGGTTCTCGTCGTTCGGTCGGCTTGAGGAGGAGCAGGAGGCCAGAAAGAAAGACGCCCGTCGCATGACAGTAAGACGCGCGCTAGCAGCATGGCATCTGCGCGCCCTTCTTCCGCTCTCAGTCCCGCGTGCCCGCGTCGCGGCGCTATTTCGCTCCAACTTCAATCTCCTCCTCGGCGTTCCTGATGAAAATAAACGCGGGGAACGCAACCCTCGGCTGCTCTCGGCGACCAAACAAATATTTACCTCCGTCAGCCGCGTCAAAACCGGAAAGTCGAGTTCCGAATTTAACAAAACATTGCCAAAGTGACCAAGTTTTCGACTCGCGAAACGCGCACCGAGTCCGTTTCGCAGTAGCTTTAAGCTCGGTAAGTTTTTTCGTTTTTGTTTTTGCTGGAAATAGAGCTTCAGCGCGGTCAAGATTACTGATGCAATTACGCTTTCAATAATGCCGTTGTTGCGTGTCTCTGATTAAACACGTTACGACATAATCAGCATTGTTTAGCGGCGCCAAACAATAAGGGGAAGTAAATCGATATACCGAAGCTGTTTCCACCTGAACACGAGATAATGCAGCTCTTTGTGATTGATCTCGGCAATGAAGAATATGCTAATCTATTAATTTCTGCTCGGTTTATCTCGCAGTCGCGATTTTCCAAGTATTCGAGGAATTTGCAAAAGTATTCAGCAGACATCCGAGGTATTTATAGGAAGTAATGCTCGGAAGGTGCACACGAGTGTTCGTAAGAAACTTTAAGCAGGTATTAAAAGAACTACGTTGGCGCTCGTATTAATAGAACCGAACCGACAGTCGAAGCTGAGCAGACGCGACTTCGAAGAAGCTAGGAGGCCCTTTTCAAATTTATGCGGAACAACGTGAAACGGTGCCTGCACGTGCGAGATCTTCAAAGGAAGTCATTGCTGCACTGCCGGAAACTTTGAAAACTTTTCCTTCGTCTCGCTCTCGTTTTACACGGCGAGTGAGAATAAAACTTTTCGTCGCTGAAAAATTACTGACAGATCATTTCGAAAGTAAAGAATTGAGAGAAGAAAAAGAAAGGAAAAGTTGAATCCGTATTTCCGCTCGGCAGATTGTCTGTTTAATTGCCAAGTTCCTTTCAGCGGCAGCATTAATTCGCTCACGTGTATCGGGAGCGGCGCGAGGATGAAGTCGTAGGTGTAAACGCGTTCATTTATAAGGGCACACGCCAAGTCACCGGAAGCTAGTAGCGTGACACGTGTTACGATTGCAAGTGTATATTATAAGAAACGTCTTATTATTTTTTGCAAAAACTCGATACTTTTTCCTGATTTTTTCATTAGATTTTCATCCAAGATACTTTTTTATTCTCTTTCTATTCGCAATTTACTTTTACGCTGTTGCCGTTTTTGCAGTCAAATGCATATATTATTCCCTTCAAAACGCAATGCAAAACGTGAATGGACTGTTTTGTTCCTTGTCCCGCCATTCGTAAAATACACAGCGCGCTGGTTCTAAATATAATATTCGCGGTTTATTTCAAGAGGTGAATGAAATTCGTTTTTGGACTTCTGACCACCAATGCCAAGTGAAAAGGAATAAATCAAACCAGCGAATTTCCAGCGAAATTAATGTTAACGTGTACCTTGAAGATATTTCGTTGAAAAAAAGATAATTGTTTAAATAAACACGAGGAAAAGGAAACAATTTTTAAATAATGACGAGTTCTTCGGATACTCCAACTTACAGCTCGATTCTTCTCATCTGAGAACGACGTGGTCTTGCATTCTAACGATGTCATTATGTATTTTTTTTGCTTCAGGTCGCCAGTACAAGATCCAGGGAGGAAAACTACCATGGCTCTCGGTGAGTTGTAGTGGCAGAACGTTGCCGAATCACGCACAAATCCCCACCCACGCATTATTCCAATTTTCTGTATCCCGGGCACGTCCCTTATACGCATAATCACGCGTGTTTTTTATCCCGACATCGGTTCGCTACCGCGCATACTCCTCCCTGGAAATCTCTCCCGACCATAATCAGAGATTCTTCATTCTTTCCTCTTCTCCACGTTTCTATTGTATTTTTTTCTGTCCACTCTTTAATTGTTAATGCTAAAAAACAAATTGCTAAAAAGTAATCGAAATTGAAATATTTTTGTCATTTCTTTTTTACATCTGTGGTTTCGGTTGGGCATAGTGTTTTCTGAGATTTGAAAACTGAAAAATTGGCGCGGTTTCAAACGAAAAAGACGGAAAAAATGCTACAAAAATTGCAGTTTAAATTTAAATTTAAGTATGGAAAATATTTGCAATAACTTACAAGTGCATAAATTCTTTTGAGAAGCATTTTGTTATTTTTCCAAGTTGATGGGTTTATTATTTCTTGGGTAATTTATAACACCACAGTTTTTAAAATTGTCGTTTCGAGAAAAACGCTACGAAAATATTTTGTGACTTCGTCAATATTTCGTCAATATTTCAACATGCAACTCGTTGGAAAATAATGTTAAATGCCCGCATTTTACTTTCAAGCGATAAAAAAGTTAATTAGTTGCAATTTCTAGACCCCTCTCGAGTCCCCTTAATAATCAAACAAACAAGAGAGAATATGTTATTTTAGAAAATAACAAGTTGAATCTCAATCGATAATCCGATTATTTTCACAGAGAAAATTTGGATCAATAACTGCGAAGCGATACTTGAAAAGTTTTTGAAAGGACGGGTGACCTAAATACATAATTCATTAGATTTTTCACACAAGACCGCTCCTTGAATATTGA
Source organism: Zelostemma sp. ZL-2020 (assembly GCA_022816865.1). Taxonomy (NCBI): domain Eukaryota; kingdom Metazoa; phylum Arthropoda; class Insecta; order Hymenoptera; family Platygastridae; genus Zelostemma; species Zelostemma sp. ZL-2020. Next base: position 7,866 of record JABFQM010002484.1, on the reverse strand, counting down.
ACATTAAAACGCAATGACCTTAGTACCCAAAAACTTCAACTTTTAAAAAAACGAAACTTGTAAAATTATTTAACTGAAATTCCGCATAAATTCCATAGTTTTTTTTATGACGATAAAAAGGCTCAGTTTCGCAAGATTTTGGAAATTCGTTACGAGGAACGAGTAAGAATTCTCGGACATGTGTGGATGCACGGACGATGTCTCTTGCGACTGGTATTGAGTGGGGACAATGCAACTTCCGGTCCTTCTAGTACTTCTCCTACCTCCCTTATTCGGTCGTGTCCACTACAACGTCCTGCTGCATCCCAACTCTTTCAGTCCCAAGCGCGATATCTCAGGTGCAACAATCTCCGGCTCGTTAATCACTCTGAACAATTTTAAATCACGCCGAGTCCTGCATCCGTCCTACAACCTCATGAAAATTAACATTCATACCGGCCGATGGTGCGCTATTTAATATTTTACTCAGATTACGGTAGATATAAAAATAGAAAACCAGAGCGTGAAGAATGTTTCAATGAGGCAATAGAAATGGTGAAATACATAACAGAAACACGAAATCATAAGTCAACGACAATATGACGTGATCGTTAAAGCTAGACGAGTACAGAGTAGGTTTCATTAAACCGGGAAACACGCATGTTCGCAGACAATCCCTCGTACTTTTCGCTGTCCGCGAGTGCCGCGAACTCTAGTCGGACGAACAACTACTCTTGGGGCTCTCGAGGATTCGGCAGCTTCTTCCGAAGAAAGCATTCTGGTAAAATGGGAGCGGGCTCATCGACCAGCGTGATGTCCGCTTCAACGACGAGCACTCGAACCCACGATTCTGGTCTTTCGACCCCGGTCACGCCAACGGAAGAGCAAACCTCGATGCTGCCGCGGAACGAGACCCAGAAGCAGCGAGCCAGCGGCTCGAAGCGCAGCTTCCGGAATCTCTTCCGGTCCGTTAGCGCCAATGCCAACGACGAGAACATGCAACAGTTCCTGCAAGGCTTTCCTAGACCTTCCGACGTGGCACCGCCTTCGCCATATTTACCTCACAGGTGAGCTTTGTTTATCCATCACTTGACAAATCAGAATAAACGAAACATTACTTTGGCTTTGAAACTCGAGGATAAATAATTCGATAATTATTTCTTTGTCTCGCTCAATGCATGGAAATTGCGGATGTTTTTTAATTTTCGTATGCGGCTGTTTGTAGCTTCCGTAAGTGTCGGTTGACTCGTTTGGCATGGGAAATAAAGAGAATAGCAAACAACCTGTTGAATACAAAACAATTCTTTCCACGTAGCTTAAGTAATAATTGGAAATCGATAAAACGGCAGGACTCACGCCGCTGAAAGCAAATTTCAGAAAGGTCATCACGTGATCGATTAATTGCTATTTTTACTGTAATCTCACGAATGTACAATTATCGAAATTGTCATCGAGTAAAGTGCCCAATAAATCAATAATTAAAGTGCTAGTCGAATAGACCCGCCATTGAATAAATTTATGCATTCTTCAGATCGCATTCTCACTCGGAAAACGACCGGAGACGTCCCGAGAAACGAAGGGTGCTAAAATCGACGAGCGAATTGTTGAGCAATGACATGATCTACTGCGGTTTGCCTACTGAAGACGACGTGGACGGTCCACGCGTCGATCGAGTCTACAACTGCGAGGATGACGACGACGACGACGACGACGACGACGACGACGATTACGACGAGTCCGAGAGCGCGAGGGAAGTTTTCCTGGGCCTCGAAGACGCTCGCTACTACAATCTCTCGTCGACGTTGCCAATGTCAGCGACTGCGTCGAGCTACAGACAGAGAAGGCACTCTATTGGAACTTTTCTCAGCAAAGAAAAGCCCGGGTGTTCTGGTGTCACTTGGAGAAGCACGCGTTGCAGGATGCAAGAAGAGCAAATTCTCGTGGAGCCTTCCGTGATGGCGCCGCCAATTCCAACGTGCGACTCAAAATTACAAGACGATGATGAAAGGAGGAACCCAAAGTCAAGGAGGAAAAAATCAAGGCGTTCTTCTTCCAGTCGACGTGAGTTGGATGTCTAATTATTCATTGTAAAAATGCTACTTCAAACATTTTCGAAATTTTATTTTGGGTCCGATGAAAGAGAATTTTACTACGGGGGAAGTGAATGAGAAACTTGTGCGTTGTTGATTATCGAGTGGGCATAGTCGCTTGCTCTTATCGCGTTCTCATTGCGATTCCATTCAGCAGCTGATATGATATGCGTGCAGAATCGAATTCTCGACATATTCCCACGATTTTGCATGACGATATGCCCGCATCGTCGCTTCGTAAGTGCTACAATCAATTCATCAGATCGCTTGATTCAAAAGCTATTACTATTCGAAATATTGTAGGTCGAGCGATGACTCGTTACATTGTCAGTTATGGATTGGTGCATTGTGAGGACGATAACTGTGATTCCATTGTCGCTTGTATTTCAATGCATTCGAAAAATTACTTTTTCGCTTCAATGGGATTATTTGTAAACTATGGTTATTACATTATTAGGTACATTGAACTAACAAGAAATTTAACATTTTTATTACAAGTTTTACGTCATACATTGGTATATTTCTAGAGTATCAATTTTACATGTTTAACAATGAGTTTGGTTTTCCCTAGATACCACAGCAAATCAAATACAAAAGCAATAAATGCGAATCGAGAAAAACAGATTTATTATCCCTCGGGGAAAACTCTCTTTTTGTCATTTTCTCGTAGCATTAAAGCTTCTATTTATATGCTTCGCTTGTGAAAGATCAGTATATCAACGAGAAAATAATTGCAAGATTGTATTCTTAAGTTTCAGTTTAAAAGAATGTCTAAAAGTTAGTTAGATTTATAAGTACGAATGCGAAAAGGAATTTCGAAAAAAGTTTGTCAGTTTATTCAAGTCCAACTTAATTATACATCGAACCCTTGCCGTCACGATCTTTATGAAAGTCAGTAGGGTAAAACGTACCTAAATATGTGTTTGAGACGGCAGAACATCCGGTTTTCATACCGGAGATGTAATCATGTATTTAAAGCAACGTAGAGACGAAAAACAAGACCATTATCCAAGATTTGCTGACGAATACTTACAATATTTTTACTATCGAGCGATCAAATTTTGATTCTGGAAAGTATCTCAAATAACAATTTCAATCAACCAAGTAGGCAATCCACTTGGCGGATGTAAAATTTCGTATTAGCTGATCGATGAAACTTTTCACCGGAAAACGCGAATTTCAGAGAAATTATACTTAGACCTGTTTTAGAGGTAGAACAAATCTACTGCCACATTCGATACAAAGCATTTCTGATACGTAACGAGCGTTGATTGGTCAATACGAAATATCCGGGGTGAGGACTATTACGCATCAGAGAAGGAAGTGCAATGTAACGTGAATATAACATTTGACTCTAATGTATCGAAATTATTGATCGTACAGAAAAAATGGAATGCAATGCATAATTTTTTCAGACGTGCAATCTTCACTTTTTTATATTTCCAACTTCCTTAAGAATGAAAAATGAGGTGCTAATAACCAATTTCGCAAATTTCACGCGTAGCTGGCTTAGTTGCTGGAATCGTGTCTCATTTCTGTTTATTCAGCCGTCTTTTATTATTTTTATCTGCTGCCGACGCCGCTACAGAGTCGTTTATTCTCGTACTCTTGTATGCATTTTCTCCGGTACGTCGACTCTTGTTGGTACCTTCTATTTTTATGTCATATTCCCGACCCACACAAAGAAGGTACAACGACTGAGATCTAAACAGTAATATTCTGCTTTATTTAGAAAAAACCGTTCGAATATTTCATAAAGCCCCTTTCATCAATCACGTAAATTTAAAAATAAATGTTCTCGCAAAATGTGATCCCCGTTACATCCCTCATTTCTTCTTATTTTTGATTAATATCATTCCAGCGTTCTTTTTTTGGAAAGCGAAAGTGTTTTTGCTCTTTCGTCGATGTATACTATTTATTCTAATGTTTATATACTAACTCATGCTCCTCTCTCACGTTATTTTTTCCACACGAATAAGCAAAACAATTCAACATTGAAAGTGGAGCGTTGACTGTACTACCGCATGCGACTTTGTAAAGAAATACAAACGCTAAGAGAAAATAGCTTGCACCAACTTTAAGTTCATCGATGCATTTGCTTTTGTTCTGGTCAAAGCGATAACATTTACACTATCGATACAAATCGAATATTGCATTATTAAACGAAGAAATACTCGTTCATTAGTTTACATTTACATCCTTTGCAGGGAATTTATGTTCGCAATGATAACAAATGGGTCATTTGAATCATCAGTTCATCGATTACTTTTAATTAAGCATTTGAAGCAGATGTACTAATCAAGTTATCATTCATTGTTTTATGCTGAATGCCCTGAATTCAATTATTAATTTATTCTAATTATAACAAACGCCACCACCGACTTTCATTCTGTTATTCCTTACGCCAAAAACTGTTCAATTTAAATCTTTCTGTCAAGAAACCAACCACACTTTTTATTACTCCTTTTCAAGTAAGCACTTCACACTTTTCAGGAAAAAATACTCACAAAAATGTGCGAGCTCAAGGTAAAAGATAAAAAATGCAACATCATCGATATTGCATTATGCAATGTTATATTTTGCCCTCAACGCGAAACTTCGTAGTTTGTTATCCCGAAGTAGGTCAACGTGTGATCGTAACAATAGTGCATTCATCGCTCCACGCGTCAAATTAAACGTAAATGTTTGGATGGAAACTACTTATCAGTTTTATCTACGATGGATACTCCGAATATCGCACACTGACTTAGAAACGTTCCAGACAGACTTATCTCACTCATTTTCCTTATCTTTACGATTTCACGTTCACGATTGTACATGAAATTTCGTTTCCTTGAAACCGGCAATTTTCTTGTCCGAGCCTATTAGAATTAAACGTCGTGCAAATTTGCACCGAATTTTATCATTTTGAACGTCCACGAAATTCCGTAGAAAATTGGCAGAGTTTCAAATGCTCAATTAAGAATTCTTTTTGGATTTCGTGCTTCCTGTTTCGACATTAAAACATATAAATCGTATCTCGGGGAATGACCCTTGCCTGACGCAGAGATTGGACCAGTCCAATTACGGAATTAGCTAGAAATGACTCGGTCGGATGTAGAGAGAATAATCGTCTCAACGTTTCGCCACAGGACCACCCTCGCACTGTATATTTACAACTCTGCTACAACGGTGTTTCAAGTTACGCCGCATCTTTGCCATCTAATTCGAATCCTTTTCTTTTCTTTTTCTTCCGAGGGACAAGCTGCTATAATCATTTTATTATTACAGAACAAAATTGTTGATAATTTTGTGTTTAAAATGAATTAATGAAAAAGAACAAAATTACGCTAAGCAGTTTTTTAATTTAGAATTTTGATTCTATCATCAATAGCTTCCCTGTTGCTTCAGACTCGCACGACAGATAAAAGAAGAAGAGTGTCTGAGAGGCGTTGTACATGACTTCACGTTCTCTGGGCAAGAATCGTTAAGGGGCTACGCCGACGAATCTCAGTGGTCGGTAATCAGTAAAGCGCGAGAGAGACGTGAAAATGCACGAGCATTGAGCAGGGAGAGGAAAAAGTAAGACTCTACCGTCCCGCGTCCACTTTGCTGCTTCTTAGCTACCGAGATATGTCGACGGAAGACTCGAGTCCCCTTGAATCTCGAGCCAGGGGCAAAAAAACAGTAGCTGCTAACGATTTATTTCAACAATTACCGTGTGCAACGTATTTACGCGTTAAAATTGCAAATGCTCGAAAAATTATTACGATGCGAATCAAGCGTATAAAATGATTTCGAAAATAATATGTTTTTCGCGGTCTAAGCTGTTTTTTTAAGAAATATCTGTTCTCTGTTATCTTTCCTTTTTCGAGACTGAAATCTCTTAAATAATTATCTAATCAAGAGTCTTGTCCTCTCATTTCTCTTTGAATATTTTCAAAGTTTGCTTTTCTATGACTAAAAAAAACTCTTTGCTTTGTTTGCTCTCAACGTCTTTTATACAATAAAGTTGTGAACAAATTTATTATTGTGCATGGATTTTGCAATTTTTATTAACTATTGCTTTTGGCGGTAATGAAAAAATACCACTCGTAAGAATGAAAAAACTGTTTGTAACAATTTGAATGTTCCGGACCATGTGATTAACGCGCACGTACGCATGCGTTCATATCTCGAGCGCGCATGCGCACTTTTAATTTAATTTATGTAGGCGCGTCTTTTCCCTCGAAGCTTCAGTACGCTGTTATCCTACACTAAGAAAGATTTCTTCTTAAAATAGCGAAAAAATGTCATTTTTATGTGATATGAAATGCGATACTGTTTATAAAGATAATTTTTATAATTTTGTAGTCGAGTGGTAAATATTGCAAAAACTTTGTGATGTTTTAGAAAATGACAATCGAAAAAGCGCAATATTTATAAAATTCATCGAGTGGAAAACACGAATATACTAAAAATGAAAATCAAGGAAGAGAGCCACTTTGCCAAAAGGAGTATTTCTTACTTTGGTAATGGTTTATTTTTTTAATTTGATAAATTACCTTTTTTAATTTAATTTGTCCACAGATAAACAAATTTAACATTTGTTATGTATTGAGAAATATTAAATCATCTTCAACGACTTTACTTACATAACGATTTAAAAGCAAACGAAATAATAGAAATAATCTGAACTGTAGAATTTTTATCGGTATAAAGTGCACGCGATGAGATCATCGAAAGAGAACAAAAGATGCCGCAAAGAACGCTATCTTTTACAACCGTAACAAAAAATTTACGTTATACAATAATACAATATTTTGCATTTCTTCCACATAAAATACATAGTACATAAGACAAAATGTTTATTCTAAAAAGTCATTTGATATTTGATTGAGAAACATAAAAAATTGAAGGTAACATCGATTGAACTTTTATCTATAAAAATGCATTATTGCTGACAAAAGTGTGTTCTATTTAAAAAATTTCAAATGCAATTAAAATGTATACACTCTTCTCTTTGTTCGCATAGTTAAAATTTATTACGGTGCACATACAAAAGTATGATACAATTTTATGATAATATTCCATTTTGATAAACGTGATACGTGATGAACGCGAAATATTAGCTACAATCATGTTTTAAAAAGTAGATATTGATGACATTAATTAGATTCTATTCAAATAATTTGCAATGCATTGTCCAATAAATATGGTAAAATTTCTTTTGAATCTATTACATAGCATTCTCTTTTTAATTATTTATGAACGGCATCTGATTACTTTCACTAATTAAGGAGGTACAAGCGCTTTAATAGGATGAATTTAACACTTGGAACGAGCTTTGTCATATCACTTGCTGGTGCATGTAAATAGTTTGTTACAACAAACATACAAGTATTATAATTATCAAACTTGAATAGTGAACTCATTATAAACAATAACAAGTAACCCATTTTTTCAGATCGGAAATTAAATTTTCAAACTTTCCAAGCTGCAATATTTTGTCACAATAAAATTCTTCTGTATTATTTTTTGATTTAAAAATTATTGAGTTCAACTAATTCGACTTTTAGTGTGAAAGAAGCAAAGGTTAAGGTGACAAAATATTTGATATTTTGCTAATCTTCAATACTTTTGAATAACGAAAAACACGTCTGTAATTATGGTCATCGCATAATTGATTCGAAACAATGGCGTTACATGAAAGTCACAATTGGGGGGGGGGGGGGGGGTTTTTGAGTAAAAAAAACAAACGCGGGACTTTCGGGTCCCGGCTGCGTACGGCTGTCACTTCCCCGGGACATAAAACCTTTCTCCCAGTCTTCTGGTTTTT
>JABFQM010002483.1:0-14940 GCA_022816865.1 Zelostemma sp. ZL-2020 | reverse complement strand
TTGGAATTCGGTAACAAAATCGTTAGAAAGAAGATAAGACAATTTTAACGTACTAAAATAGAAGTGTACACGCAGTGGTTTTGGAATTTGGTAAACAAAATCGTTAGACAATGATAAGAAAATAGGACGTACTTTAACGTAATTCTATGAATAAAATAAAAGTGTACACGCAGTGGTTTTTGGAATTTGGTAAACAAAATCGTTAGACAATGATAAGAAAAATAGGACGTACGTTAACGTAGTTCTAAAAATAAAAATATATACAGGGTATACAACAACGCTTTATTCCAGACCCGTCGAAATTGCAATTTGGCCATAAACGGCGTAGATGTGTCCGCTTGACCATCTTTACGCCAATCGGTCAAATGGCGTACTCGTGGCTCACTGTTTTGGCGTACTCGTGGACCGTTTTGGCGTAGTTGCGGTTAACCGTTCGCGTAACTTCGGCACTCAGTGGCGTAGACTTGGACTACTAGTTTGGCGTAGTTTTAACCAAGTTTGGCGTAAAGACTTCCTCTTCAAATTTGTACCAGGAGAGTGATTTTTTCCTACGGGAATGGAAATTGAAGACGTACATATGAATTCCGGAACTCCTAAAATTTAAATTCTCCTTTTTCTACAAGCACCATGGATTACGAAATTATTGTGGACGCTTCGCGAGGCCCAGTGAAAACACGAACCTCCACAAACAAACCCTGGATCATCGTCTTTATCGTCTTTTTAATGTTCTGGATCGGCATCGGAATTTTCGGTACTTTCCTCCATCCCTAGAAAAATTTCATACTGTCTTTATCAAAACTCTAATTCATTTCTAGCTTTTGCAAAAGGAAACATGATGCAATTATTCCGGACGTGGGATTATCGTTCACGGGAATGCGGCGTGGACGCGACAGTCAAAGACGCGCCTTATTCCCTCAGAATTAGCCTCAAAAACGAATCTACTTGCAGAATCTGCAGAAAAGAGGGTCCTTCGGGAGACTTTGAATATCCCTTCACCCATGACGAAGAGGACTTTTCGAAAATCAAGAAAAAAATGGTTTGTCTTACGGAAGATGTTCTCGAAAAAGCAAATAACTGGACAGATCTCGACGATCTCGTTAATCAAAATCTGTGTGCCGTAAATTACGAAATGAATGATTTCGAACTGAATCACATCCTGTGGAACATGAAACATTTTTGGTAAAAGGAATTTTTAACAGTCCGTCGTTTCAGCGTTTGCAGGTTTTCCTTTTTCTTTTCAGGTACCTGATTATACTCGTTACCACGGCCAGCGCATTCTTATCACTCGGGCACGTAAAATTTCTGCAGATCGCCGCCAAAGAACTCTTTTACGCTACGGTTATCTCAACTTTAATCCTTATCAGCACCACCATAATTTACACTTGTTTAAAATCGAAAAATGAAGCGCTCAAAATGCCCTTCGCGATAACTGGCGGCGTCATCGCCTTCATTATTATTCTTGTCTGCATCTTGTGTCGCAAAAAAATACACTTGACCTGTCAAATCATCCAAGAATCCAGCAAGTGAGTACAAAATTACGTTCCCCCAAAAGACAGACTTTCACTTCAAAACTTTTCATCATTTCAGAGCCGTCAGCAATCTGTCTTCTACTTTATTCCTCGCTTTCGTTCTCTTTTTGCTGAAAGCTTTAGTCGCGTTATTCGCAGTGATAATTGGGCTGTACCTTTATTCCATCAAATCAAACGAATACCGCGTAACATTTTTCGGAGATGGAAATTGCAACTGTACATCGGGCAACTACATCAGGAATTCGGTCTGCGATCCCGTGAGATTCGATCAAATTTGTTCTGGGGATTGTCACTGTATTTCCGTTGACGTACCAGTTCCTTTTTACGTATACTTCATGCATGGCGTAAATATCGTTGCATTTCTCTGGATGATTGCGTTCATCGCGGCTGTTACTGAATTGATTTTCGCTGGGACTTTCGCCACTTGGTATTACACGAACTGGAAAAAGGAAATTTCCTTATCCGCCGTGACCGATAGCATTTCTCGAACTCTCAGGTGATTGAAAATTGCACCTGGGTGAATTCGGTTTTAATGAATGTTTCATTACACAGGTATCATTTAGGGACTGCGGCCTTCGGAGGACTGCTGATAACGATTTGCAAGATTATACGTCGGATACTGGAGACAGCTGAAAACAGGAAGAATCCGTTTTTCGTCATTATTTGCTGTTTTGCTAAAATGGTCTTGGACGGATTTGTCAGAATCTTCAGTCGCGATGCACTGATCATGTGCGCGATTCACGGAAAAGGTTTATTCCGCTCAGGACACGACGCTGTAGAGCTCATAGCACGTAACATTACGCAATTCTTCGTGCTCAACAAGGTCGGAACAATGGAAATCATGATTTTTGATACTATGATAACGCTGATTGTTAAATTGATTTGCAGGTTGCGGAATCGGTGCTCTTTATGGGACAAGTCATCATAATGCTTCTTATGGGGGTTATAACATGGTATATCACTAACTTATGGGTGATAACTGTAATTGTAACGTTAGGGTCGTATGTTATAAGCTATGCTTTCTTATCAGTGCTAGCAGTGGCGATAGATACGCTGTTCATTTGCTTCCTGGAAGATTCCGAACAAGATTTCTTGTTCGCGGATCAGGCTTACAAGAGAATCTTGGAAAAGAGTTCAACTTTGCACAGTTTTGCTTGATTCGTTAAGATAATTTTGTAGTATTGAGGATTGTAATATTAATTCGTTACTTATCACAATTTATCATTGTACTTTATTTGTAGGAGGGAGTGAAATACAAAAATACATGTTTCCATAATTTTGGAAGACAATTCTTTATTGTTTTCTTTGCTTTCTCGATGATTGCAAACAAAACCTTATTGTATGAGCAACCTTCAGCAGGTTTTACAAGTTCGATTATCGCTGGGAATTTCGTCATTTGGTTTCATAGCGTTTCGAGATTTTCCAGGTGATTGTATATTGTTTTATGGTGGTCCCTCGCAATAATAAATTATGAGCTGCAGCGAAACACAAGTTTACAAATTTTTCGTATGTTTCCGGATATTTTTTTGTGTATTAAAAGTATCGCAAAAGTGTTTTTTTTTCAATGCATTTTATATGATACAGGATTAATTAAGAGATCAAAGCTTTCAATGAACCGCCGACCACCTATTGCGAAATGAAACATCAGATCTTGAAGTTTGTTGATCTGTGCCATGGAATACAACAAAGTCTCGAAATGCTTCGACCTAAATCGCATCCCGTGGAATTCTCTAGATTTTTATATATTGCTCGCTATCACGGCGAATATATTATTATCTCTCGGGTACATGAAACTCCTCCAAATCGCCGCCAAAAGAGTCTTTCATACAATTGCGTTCTCCACTTTGATTTTTATCTACTTCGGGATAATTCGCATTTGTTTACACTCAAAAGATGAACAAGTCAGAATTCTCTTTGCGATAATCAGCGGAATTATCGCCATTGGTATTATACTGTTCTGCATGTCGGATCGAAAAATCAAAGACGCGGTTTGCCGACACTTCCAAGAGACCAGCAAGTCAGTAGAACATCGCATTTTCCCAAAGGCAGACTTCCAATTCAAAACTGTTTATTATTCCAGAGTCGTCGGAGATCTGCCATCAACCGTACTTCTCTCTTCTTTTCCCGTTTTGCTAAACGCTTCAGCCATGGTATTTATTTTGGCGAACGCGGTGTTCCTTTCATCCATCCAATCCATAGAACATCGCGTGAAAGTTTCCGGAGATGGAAATTACAGCTGCAAATCGGACAATTACGCGACAAATCCAATCTGCGATCCTGCGACGTTCGACCAAATTTTTACGAGCAATCGTACATGTGTGCCCACTTACATACGGAGACCTCATTACGTATACGTCATTCTCGGTTTGAACTTCCTTGCATTTAACGAGGTCACTAAACTTCTCCTTCCTTTTGCGACGTCGATTTTCGCTAGGACTTTCGACAAATGGTATTTCACGTACAGCAAAATGACCGTTCCTTTTTCCATCATGACCGATAGCGTGTCGGGGAATCTCGGGTGATTATTTGTATTCGTATTCGTTTGCATTTTTGCGCTTTTGTTTCGCTCATTTCTTTTTTGCTGGGGTGAATTATTTTTGAATCCATTGTTGATGAAACAGGTATGATTTCGGAAAACAGACAACAACCATTTGCACACAAAAAAGTGAGGTGCTGGAGTTGGTTACAAACAAAAGCAACCTGTTATCTGCAATTAGTTGTTATTATGCCGAAAAGGTCGCGGAATTCACGCTGCTCTAGATGGGGCAATTGATCATTATAATTCTCATGGTGGTTATTAAAGCGTGTCTCACCGGTACATGGCTACTGGTTTTTATCGTACTGTTAATCTCGATCTTCATATGTATTGTCAACGTGTCAGTGCTATTTATGACGAGTAATGCACTGTGGTTTGAAGTACATAAAATAGATATTGATGAATAAATAAATATTTATCAAGAACAATAAAGAGTCACCATTTTTTTTACCAAACCTCGTATGTCAGCGAGTGAACATGTACATTCCCCGTACAAATTTGGTCAAAGTTCACTGGATCGCAGGTCGAATTTCTCATGAATTTCCCGAGATAAGCTGGAATTTCCATTGCCGGAAACTTTCAATGTTCTATGGAAGTGATGGCGCCCTCAAACATCAGAAAAAATCTTGCGTAGAAAAGAAAGTAGATCCTTTTGACGCAAATAATAAGAATCTAATTCGGTGCTGGACAGTAGAATACGACCAAGGTGTCTATTATTCAATGAGCCATATCGAGACGGCCCTGAAATTTCCCAACTTAAAATGTTCAATCACATAATTATTTTTATCAAATTTCACCAAGAGAGGGAAGGAGCGACTGGGTCCGAAGAGGGTTCAGCAAAGCCAGCGATTTTAGTTTCTCAAAAGTTGTCAACCGTTTTATTTCGTTTCCGGATTTTTCTCTACGATAAAGCTTTGAAGAGCCGTCCAACAAAAGTTAGATAAGCGTTATTCAACATCATTGCTCGTTCGAAGAAATAATCATACTTCATCAAGAACCAGAATTTTGTTCTCCGTTCAGCGATGTTGTTGAAGACTACCTTCGATTTGTGCTTCTTGGCTCTTGTGCATTTTATAAATGCCGCGGAAATCGGGACGTACAAACCGGAAACGTGCGGATATGAGGTACTGCATAATAATATGATAAATAATCCATCAATTACGTTACACGCTTTCTTTCGCTTCAGTTATTTATATGCTAAGAACATGAACCATATTTATTGTCCGTCTAAATAAGGTTATATACAAGCCACGCTAACGTAGTGGAGTGTGCATTTGATTGAATTATCGTTCGAAAAACTCATAGATGCGTAATCATTATTTGTTGTATGCTCTGGTTTCTTCTTGTTCCTGGACGTAGAATCGAACGTACTTTAATGTCTCCATAATGAATTTAGTCTATTAATAAATTTAATCGCTATAACATTAGAAACATTGAGATTTATAAGCAGTAAAAGACACTTCGATACCAAAATTGGGTCGCTGAAATTCTTACCGGATGTTCCTAACGAATATTTAATGAGAGATCACTGAAGCCTATTAATTGACCGAATTCTTGACGAATAAGATACTGTTTGAATCACAGGTTGCTCTCCTCGGGAGCAATTCTCTTCACATACATGTGTTTTGATAATTTGAAATATAATTAAACTTCAAACATGTAAAAACTCGAATCAAACGTGTATTTTTGTGGAATCCAACATAATAAACCATTCAATCGCATTTCAGTCATGTCCGAAATCAGACCCGAATAAACTGAACATACACATCGTCCCACATTCTCACAATGATTTGAGGTGGTTAAAAACCGTCCAGAATTATTACTATGGGGGTATGCAATAGTTATCAATTTGGAACTGAAATGCAATGTTATTTCGGTTGCAATTAATAGTGCTATGCACTGATATTTTGCAGGACGGAACGATATCCAGAATACGAAAAATCAGTCCATCATTGACACTGTTGTCGAGGCACTGCAAGAAGATCATAATCGAAGGTTCGCTTCAAACAGAGAAATGCTATTTTATCGAGAGAAAAAAACCGCCTGCAAAAAAAAAACCGTGATTAAAATTTCTGCTCGATTCGAAATGAAACTTTGCGCTGGTCATTCAATAGGTTCATACAAGTAGAAACGGCATTCTTTTGGCGATGGTGGAAGAAGCAAAGCAAAAAAACGAGAGACGTGGTTCGCGATCTCGTGAACGAGGGAAGATTGGAAATGATAGGGGGAGGTTGGAGTATGGCGGATGAAGCTGTAACGAACTATCAATCGCTGATTGATCAATACACTTGGGGTTTCCGGTGAATAATTGGTAATCAATGGGTCATTTAATCGACTGATCATTATTTTTGGTGATAGGCGTCTTAACGACACTCTGGGAAAATGCGGAAGGCCACGGATTGGTTGGCAAATCGATTCCTTCGGCCATTCAAAGGAGCAAGCTTCGATGTTCGCGCAAATGGGATTCGATTGCTTGTTCTTTGCACGATTAGACTTTAGAGACAAGTCCGCCCGTCTCTCGGAAAAGAATGCCGAATTCATTTGGAAAGCCAGCTCGAATTTAGGTTTTTTATCCTTTCGCGCTGTTTTCCCTTTTTTTCACTGATTGCATGGTTTTTTTAGGTAAAAAAGCTGATTTATTCACAAGTGTGCTCTTCAACCACTACTCGGCTCCTAAGGGGTATTGTTTTGATAATGTTCTTTGCGACGACACGCCTATTATTAATGATGAGTCGAGTCTGGATAATAATGTCGTAAGTTCTCTTACATTTCCATCATAACGCGATCTGAAGAAATTGTGAGTTCATCGTTTTGCTCACAACTTCTTTGTCTTCCCATAGATCAATGGTTTTCTAAGTTTCGCGAGGAATCAATCTAATTTCTACCGTACCAATAATGTAATAATGACAATGGGAGACGATTTTAACTATCAGAATGCTCATGAGTACTTCACAAATCTGGATGAATTGATAAGGTATCCATCGCAATTGATAAGTCTCTCAATCCACATTGTTCCCACTATTTATAACATTATGAAACAGAGAATATTTAACATTTTTGATAAGGTACACCAATGGAAGAAACGGAACGGATTATAATATGTTTTATTCGACGCCATCCTGTTATCTAAAATCTCTCCACGACCGGAACCTGACATGGTCCACGAAAAGCGACGACTTCTTCCCTTACGCTACTGATTCCCGAAGTTACTGGACTGGCTACTTTACGTCCAGACCGAACCTGAAATATTTCGAGAGGCTCGGAAATAATTATTTACAGGTGAACCCTCTCAGCGTCGACAAATTTTGCCGAAATAATGGTAGCACGATCGTCACAAGAGTTTCGAATTTCAGGTTACAAAACAATTGTCCGTGCTCTCCAAAGAACGTTCTGCTACGAAGTATCTTGAAGAGTTCCGGGAAACGATGGGGTTAATGCAACACCATGATGCTGTTACGGGTACTGAAAAGCAAGAAGTCGCAGAAGACTACGCGCGCCTTTTGCACGAAAGTTTCGTTCACGGCAATGACATAATGGAGACTGCTTTGAGGTAGTCGATTGATCCGTTGCTCAAGAGCCAAGAAATTGGTTATAAAAGTATTCGAAATTCTGCAGGAAACTTGTGTCCGAGAAAGAACCAGCGCGATTGCCATTCTATTCTTGTTTATCGTTGAACGTGAGTTCTTGTGAGCATTCGGAACTGAATGACAATTTCGTGCTCACGGTTTACAATCCGACGAGTCAGAAGTTATCAACGTTGGTTCGAATTCCAGTGGCTGGTACATTTTATACCGTCAAAGATTACAGAGGTATTCTCGCTTTGCATTCGCGTAGAATTATATTTAAAGATTCTCTGAGACTATTTCCAAGTGTTTCTTTTTAATTTAAAGGTTATGTTCTTACAACCGAAATTGTGCCCATCGCGGAATCGGTGTTGAAAATCCCAGAAAGAACGAGCTCGGCTCGGTATGAATTAATCTTCAAAGCCAAAAGAATCGCGCCTCTGGGTTTTCGGTCATATTATATCACTCATGATCGAAGTAAAAACGACGTCATTAAAGCAACTGACAATCAATCAAGCAGCTTCGTTGTCCGGACCGAAGATAAGGTGTGATAAAAAAGTTAATATCGGTGGAGTTTTTAAAGTACAACTCTACGTCAAGGAATTTTATGAGTAGCAGTCAACGGACTTTCCCTTTCCAGAGATTTGATGTCAATTTTGACGATACAAAAAATATCATAATAAAGCGGAAAGGTTCGAAATCCGAAACAGTGAACATCTCCATCCAATATTACGATGCAAGAGGGCGATATGAAGAATCAGCTTCAGGGGCTTACACTTTTCGGCCCAAAACCAACCAGTCCCGAAGGCCAATCCCGTCGTTCCAAAACATGAAATTTTTTAAAGGTGATCTCATCTCCAATCTCAATAAAATATAGTTGATTACCATTCCCATCAAAGGTCTCCGGCACTCTAATTCTTCTTGAACATTTTGAATCAGGTTCTCTGGTACAAGAATTTCAATGGCAGTTAAACGACTGGATCAGCGGTGCGGTCCGATTTTTCGCTAACGAAAATTACTTCGAATACGAGTGGCTCGTTGGACCTATTCCTGTCGAGTAAGAAGAATTATAAAACTCAATTGTACCGCAATTAGATCCAAAATCGTGCGTGAATTACAGAAATGGCGTGGGCAAAGAAGTCATAACGCGATACAGCACTGACTTGAAGACCAATGGAACATTCTACACAGACAGCAATGGCAGAGAGATGATAGAGCGAAAGAGGAACTTCCGGCCGACTTTTGATATCGATCACGAAGAGCCAGTTGCTAGTAATTATTATCCGGTGACGAAAAAAATTCTCTTGCACGATGAGAAAAGTGGAATGAGACTAGCAGTGCTGACGGATCGCGCGCAGGGAGGAAGTAGCTTAAGGGATGGAGAAATCGAACTTATGGTATGAAAATCCAACCAACAAAACTTGAATTGATGTGTAAATTGGAGCGGCTTTAGGTCCACCGAAGATTACTGCACGACGATGGTTTCGGCGTCAGTGAACCTTTGAATGAAATCGCGTTCGACATAGGACTGGTCACTCGGGGTCGGCACACGATCTTTTTTGGCAATGTCGATCAATCTTGGGATACTATCTACGAAGAGAAATCTCGCTCAGTGCAGTTGGCTCTGAAACCCTGGCTCGCTTTAACGCCGATTACGAATATTTCTTTCGAAGAATACCAGAATACTTACAAGATGAGAGTGAGTTTGCAATTGTTCTCAGAAAAGATTACTTTCTTAATTTTTTACTTTGGTTTTGGATTCTAGCGCTCTGGTTTAAGGACGGACCTACCTGAGAATATTCACATTTTGACCCTTGAACCTTGGAAAAACGGTACGCTTTTGTTGAGACTGGAACATTTGTACGAAGTCGGAGAATCCGACATATTTTCACATCCGGTGAAAGTGAATATTCGGGTAAGAAACTGGAGATGCTGGCAATTTTCACATAGATGATTGATTCAGAACACCTATTGCTGTTTTACAGAATTTGTTTCACGGATTCGACATAGAAGACGCTGAAGAAATGACTTTGGGAGCCAATCAGCGATTGGACGAATTAAATCGATTCGAATGGAAATCGCAAACGGACAAAATTTCTGACGAAGCAGATGTGACAAGCGTGACTCTGGATATTGATAACATTCTTTTAAAAGCTATGGAAATCCGTACTTTTATCATCAAAATTGCATGGAGAAAACTACCGCTCCAAAGTTTTATCCATATTCCATCGTTTTAGAGAAATGTGTTGTGAGAAAAAAAGTTTTCTTTTCCGTTTCTATTCTGTAAATTACTTGAAGTGAAATATCACTTCTTGATGGACAATAAATATGAATTGACAAATGAATACGACCGACTTTTCATATATTTCGAGGCACGTTAGTCGACTTACCGTTGGCTTCATCGTTCACTGAGTATTTGATAGAAATTTTGAATCATGTCGCACATAACTTTCTGACTCATGGCATGTTTAGTTTTGGAAATGATCGTTCTTCTCTGCGAACAAATTATTGATTTTCATTCTTCATTGTCAATAATTCGATGCAAAGACAACTATTATTCAATTACGTCAGACATCATTTAAGAAACTTCGCGTTATCACTCCTTTGCTCACGTGATCGCTGCAAGTCGCGTATGAATTTATATATTACACATCATCAAACAACGTTCTAACACATGTTCCGCGATAGATATTACTCTGATTACCCAGTCCAAATTGATCCAACGAGCCAATCAAACTTAACGTGATTTCTGGCAGCGTATAATCTTATTGCACCGCTGATCCAGTCGTTTATTTGCCATCGGAATTCTTTTACTAGAGAAACTAATCGGAGATTTCAATGAGAAATCGTTATCGTTCATTTATAATTGAGAATCTTTTATTCTATTCAGAAGAGTAGAAATTGCAATCGACTACTGACCATTAAAAATTCTCCTGATTGTGAAATGTCTGTCAAAACCTGTCGGTACATCGGATTCAGGTTTAAAAATGTACGCTCCGGAGGAACGTCCGTAATTCGGGAATGCACTTTTGTAATAATGAAAGGAGATGTTGACAGTCCCGACATTTAAACCGTCCGGCTTTATCACTATTTTACTTTTTTCGTCAAAACTCACATCGAAACGCTAGAAAGAAAGACCGGCAATTGTGTATAAAATGTCTCTTTTCTTTTGTGAAGAAAAAAGAAAAATTTTCCTTATTTTTTGTCCTGACAGTAAAAGTCTCTGATCAATTTTTCTTTGCTTTGTTGTCGTTTCGATTCGGTACGAAAGAGATGTCAAATGACAAAGAACCCAGAGCCGGGATTTTCCGAGCTTCGAAGATCAATTCGTACCGAGCCTTGCCGCTTCTTCCTGGGATTTTCAACACTGTTTCTGCGATCGGCGCGATATCCGTCTTGATCAATCGTCCTGTGACATCGGAAAACGAACGCGAGAGTATGCAAAAACAATTCCGCGCAAATGCGAAGCGAAAAACACCTTCGTAATCTTTGATAGTATAAGATTTGCCAGCAACGGGAATGCTGACGTAAGTTGATAAAACTTGACTTGTCCGATTGTAAACCGTGAGCACGAAATTATCATTCCGTTCGAAATGCTCGCAAGAACTCACGTTCAACGATAAACAGGAATAAAATGGCAAACGCGCTGGTTCTTCCTTGGACACAAGTTTCCTGCAGAATTTCGGATACTTTTGTTAACAATTGTAACCTAACCGAACCGAACCGAACCGAACCTAACCAAAAAATCGGGAAACACATCAAAAATTGCTAAATGATTGCGATAAACATTGACAGTCGCCAAAAAAATTGGGAAATTCATTTCTTGGCTCTTGAACAATGGATCCATGAACTACCTCAAAACAGTCTCCATTATGTGATTGCCATGCACGAAACTTTCGTGCAAAAGGCGCGCGTAGTCTTCGGCGACTTTTTGCTTTTCGGTACCAGTGACAGCGTCGTGGTGTTGCATAACCCCATCGTTTCCCGAAACTCCTTAAGATATTTCGTGGCTGAACGTTCCTCGGCGAGAACGGACAATTGTTCCACAACCTACATTAAATTACACATTTTCGTGACGATTTTCGCGACCATCTCACATCCCATAATCATTTCCGGACCTGTAAATAATTGTTTCCGAGTCTCTCGAACTATTTCAAGTTCGGCCTGGATGTGAAGTATCCGGTCCAGTAAGTTCGGCCCTCTTCGGTGTGAGGGATAAAGTCGTCGCTTTTCGTAGACCAAGTTAGATTCTGCTCGTGCAGAGATATCAAATAACACGATGGGGTTGAATTGAACATGTTGTACCTGGTTCCGTTCCTTCTATTGCTGAACCTGGTAATCAAATTTCAGCAGTGTCTTTCATATTTGTACGTGTGAATCCGTACTGACCTTATCAATTTATCCAGATTCGTGTAGTACTCATGAGCAATCTGATAATTAAAATTCCCTCCTATTGTGATTATCACGTTATTCCTACGGTAGAAATGCGATTGCCGCTTCGCGTGACCCAGAAATTCATCGATCTATTCGAAGACAAAAAGGTGAATGCAGGTAAAGACTCGATGACACGTTCCTTCCAAGAAAAATCAACAGGAACCTACTCTAGTAGGGCGGTTATATCAAGGACTCGACTTATCATCGATAATCGGCTGGTCACTGCAAAAAAATTCGGAACAAAATCCACGAGGTGGCCCATAGTTGTTAAAAAGCACACCGGTGATAATATCAGCTTCTTTGCCTGGAAAAACTGGACGATCAGAAGGGAGAAAAAAGGGAATAAACAGCACAATAAACGTTTCATATAGACCCCAACTAGGCCTGCCTTTCCAGATGAATTCGGCTTCTTTCTTATCGGGACGAGCTCGCATGTCTCTATGGTCCAAGGGACCCAAAAATAAACCGTCTAATCCTAATCTAGCGAACATCGAAGCTTGCTCTCTTGAATGGCCGAAGGGATCGATTTGCCAGCTAATCCGTGGCCTCCCACATTTTCCCAGAGTGTCGTTGAGACGCCTATTACCAAAAATAAATAGCGATTGAGTCAATGATCCATTTTTTACCAATTATTTACCGGAAACCCCGAATGTATTTATCGACTCGCGATTTTCAGTGCGTTACTGCTTCATCGGCCATACTCCATCTTCCCCCTATCATTTCCAATCTTCTTGTTTTTTCGCTTTGCTCTTTCCACCATTTCCAAAGAAATGCGGTTTCTACCTGTATGAACCTATCGGCGTCGCAATATTTTATTTTCTGATCGCAATCAGTTTCCAAGTTATTGAAATATTCTCTGTTTCTGTTTTTATCGAACCTTCTTATAGGATTAAGTTGCAGAGCGTTCACAACAGTGTCAATAATGTCCTTCACTCGTGCTTCTTAAATATCCGCACGATCTGTAAAATTGTTTGGATAGCCGTGAATTTCCGCTGGAGGCGAATCTTAAATTGAACATTTTATGTGTCGTACCGCCGTTGTAATACTGATCGACAGTTTTTAACCAACCTACGTCATCGTGGGAATGCGGGACGATATGAATGTTCAGTTTTCTTGGGTCTGATTCCAGACATGACTGTAATGCAATTTTCCAGTTTCATTGGAGCGACAATAATTCATGTAATTCGTACGATCTAATACGTGAGTTGGTATTGTGTAAAAGGCTTGATAGGACTTTAATTTTATATCGGTTAGATAGATAATTGATTAATGTTATGATTGAAAGAGCGTAGAATTTTTTTACAAACTAAAATAGGTAATGCAAATAAATCACGTTTGATGTGCACTCTGTCACTCGCAGAATAAATGTCGTGAATATCCTTCATCAGATTCTAATGATACGTAATTAATTTATAACTACCTGATATTCGCAATGAGATGTTACTGGTTGAATCGCATCGAGGAAACGTACAAAAATCACAAGGACCACGAACAAAGCAGTTTCCCGGAACATCACGAATTCACTGCGTCCTCAAAAAACTGGAATGCTATGCTGAAAATGTCCCTTCGTATATAGAAAATGATTTTTCGAACCTGTTTTTTGCACAAAAAGTGTGGAATACACAAAAATGATTGAATCGCTGCTTTGGACGAAAAAAAGCTGTCGTTTCTCTTCGATTCCGGAGAGTAATAATTCAAAATTGTACTTCTCATCTCTACTTTTGTATGATAAGGAGCAACAAAGAGCGTGCCATCCATCTAGTTATCTCACGTCCAGCGTGACTTACACGCGCATTAATAATACGTTTCCGTATTCAGTTTCAACAGTAACCACGTTCCGTAAACAGCCAGATTCTACGTTTGTATTGCCCGCTGGCAAAAGATAAATACGGAAGAGCGTATTGGAGCTTCTTCCGAAACCAGCGATCGTCGCATCGCACGTAATTGGTTCGTAAATGAGCTTTAAATTCAACGTCATCAATGCAGAAATTTCCATATTTCTGTATAAAATAATAATCAGGCGAGAACGATTCTCTTCAAGTTCTTTCCGATGCGCTAACCTGTCTACGTACGTAAGCATTGACAATGATATCCGTCATTACATTGATCACACATTGTAATATCTATCGCGGAACATGAGTTAGAACGTTGTTTGATGATGTGTAATATATAAATTCATACGCGACTCGCAGCGATCACGTGAGCAAAGAAGTGATAACGCGATTCAGCACTGATTTGAAGACCGATGGAACATTCTACACAGACAGTAACGGCCGAGAGGTGATAGAGCGAAAGAGAAACTTCCGGCCGACCTATGCAATCGATGCCGAAGACTCCATTGCTAGTAATTATTATCCGGTGACGAATAAAATTCGTCTGGAAGAGAAGGAAAGTGGAATGAGATTGGCGGTGCTGATGGATCGAGCGCAGGGAGGCAGTAGCTTGAAAGACGGAGAAATTGAACTCATGGTCCACCGAAGATTAGTTCGCGACGACGGTTATGGCGTCAATGAAGTTTTGAAAGAAGACGCGTTCGGCAAAGGTTTGGTCACTCGGGGTCAACATTTCATCGTTTTCGGACAAGCCGATAGATTCCTCGGCCTAATCCACGATGAAAAATCTCTCACGGGGCAGTTGGCTCTTAAACCGTGGCTCGCTTTCACTCCGATTGACAACATTTCTCACGAAAAGTACCAGAATTCTTACAAAATGAGAGTGAGTTTCGAATTGTTCTGACGCACAAATGGAAGTTTTTATTTCTTCGCTCTTGTTATGAATTTTAGAGCTCTGGTCTCAGGAAAACACTTCCTGAAAATGTTCAGATTTTAACCCTCGAACCGTGGAAGGAAGACACGCTCTTGTTGAGGCTGGAACATTT
>JABFQM010002482.1:0-14949 GCA_022816865.1 Zelostemma sp. ZL-2020 | reverse complement strand
CACGATTTGTCCCCAGAAACAGGAAAATCCAGGAAATATTGTGAATACTGAACGAAATGCTTCAATATTTCATCAGAAATCAGTAAGTAATGCAGTATTTTATATGTAAAAAGTTAACTTTATCACGAAAATGCCAACTGCTCACGTGAAAGTACATTTTCTAATCTAACCTAAAAAAACTTTTTAGTGCCTGTAAAAAGAGGTACTAAACGAGCTGCGGAGGATCCCCTTGATAAACCCAAAGGAAAACGTATAGAAACAATGAGAAATGGTGAGTTTTCGACCCCAAAAATCATTCTTCAGTTACGAATTGGGCTCAGAATTTTTACTTCGAAATCCAAAATCTTATCTCTTAACGGAAATGTTCATTAAATATTTCATCATTTATTTACTTGTTTATTGAATTGTTATCAGTTTTAGAAACATTTTTATTTTTGGAAAATGAAAAAATTTACAATTTCCAAGCACGAATTCTATAATATATGAGTCATCAACTCTTATCAGTGCTTCTTATGAGTTTTCAGTGCCTGAATCACTCTTTTTATCTTTTTTAAATCGTAGAAATTTATAATCAAGTGTTTCAATTTTTCAAAAGTTTATGATACAAAAATGCTTACTGCGCACGTACGTTTTTCAATATAGTCTAAAACACTTTTCAGTGCCTATAAAAAAAGGAACTAAACGAGCTGCGGTGAACCCCATTGATGCACCGAAAGTAAAAAGATGCATCGGCGGAAAATGGTGAGTTTTCGACACCAGCAATTATTCTTTCTTCACGAATTTGCCTCTGAAGTTTCACTTCGAAATCGGAAATTTTCTTATCTCTTATCTAAAATTTACACGTCCTCCTTCAATTTCCAAACATGAATTCCACAAGAAATGAATCGTTAACTCTCATCGGTAATTTTTATGAGTTCTCAGATTCACATTCACTATCTTTTTTTTTCATTGAATCATAGAAATCGTATTTTATCATCACATAATATAAGTATTATTACAAAAATTAAAAATATTCCAGAGCCTATTAAAAAAGCAAAGGAAATACCCGCCGACAATTCCGTGGAAAAATTTGAGGACAAAAAACCTTTAATGAAAAACACTGGTGAGTTTCCGATACAAGTAATCGAATAACGTAACGAAATATAGCTAAGTTTGCTCTTTTGACATTGACGAGTTGACAATTATTTTTCAGAATTCGAAGTGAGCCCCAGCTTACGCAGTGCCGAACCCGGCTCGACTCTTGTATTCGGCCAAGGGGACGTTGGGCAATTGGGGCTTGGCGAAGACGTCATGGAAAAATCGAGGCCTGCAAAAATACCGAATTATGAAGATGTCATCTCATTCGCGGCTGGCAGCATGCATAGCGTCCTGTTAACGAGTACCGGAAAAGTTGTAACCTTCGGTTGTAATGACGAAGGGGCTTTAGAGAGAGATACGTCCAACGAAAACGCAGAAATGATCCCTGCGGAAACTGATTTACCCGGAAAAGTTATTCAAGTGACTGCAGGGGATTCCCACAGCGCGGCGCTGTTGGAAGATGGTCGAGTCTTCGCATGGGGATCATTCAGGGTATTTTTCTGGAATGAAATTACATGTATATTAATTTAATGTATGATTTTCCGCACATAAATGTTCTCGATTCGTAACGATATTGATGCTTGAATAACATAAATACTACATATTTACCAAACTAGATTTCTGAGCACATCAGCATTAGCAGGAAGGGCCGTCAATCGCCAATATAATTGTATGCTGGCCCCCACCAGAAACACGCTGAATAATTTTTCCAATCAACTGTTTGCCCTTAACGAGCACTAGACTTTCTTCATCATTTTCTTCGCCGGTCCCAAGCTGGCCATTTGTTCCCATTCCCCAAGAGAAAAGGTTTCCCGATTCCGTGACAGCAAAAGACTGAGCGCTACCGGTTCCGATATCGATACATTTCTCATCGGACAGCGCAGGAACTTTCGTAAGCGAGGTAGCGTCGTTGCAATTGGATCCAAGCCCCAATCGTCCGTACTCTTTTCGGCCAATTACAAAAACTTGACCATCCTTATCGAGGGCTAAAGTATGATGTTGTCCACTGCTAATGTTGCTCCACTTCTTTCCGCTAAACACCTCTGATATCTGAGGATGATAATGCGCGGTGTCGCCTTTCAACCCTGAAAATCGAATCAACTTTTGAAATATACATTCGTCGATGGAATTTCAGTTGTATAGTGATGATCAACTAACCGATCTGATAATAATTATTCAAACCAAAAGTATAAATGTTCCCTTTGGTATCATTGGCAAAAGTGCAGTATGTGCCAGCCCAGATATTTTCAAAAAGGACAGTCCGTTTGAATTTGATCAGTCCAGGCAAAAGTAGAGAGTCAATGCCACGTCGGTTGCTTCTGTCTGCCGATCTTTGGGGAACTCGCCCAAGTTGACCCTGCTCCGCGCACCCGCAAGTGAAAATGTGTCCAGTGCTTGTAAGCAGGACCAAATGATCAGCCCCAGATGCTATTTTTCTAACTTTTGCGGATGGCAACATTTCAATTGGAGCTCTGGCATTTTGGTTCTTCGTGAGTCCCATGTTCCCGTGGGCATCCTTGAAATTCAAGTCATAATTAACAAGAAAGTTGACGTACAAATTGATATACATGTAATTTCATTCCAGAAAAATACCCTGAATGATCCCCATGCGAAGACTCGACCATCTTCCAACAGGGCCGCGCTGTGGGAATCCCCTGCAGTCACTTGAATAACTTTTCCGGGTAAATCGGTTTCTGCAGGGATCATTTCTGAGTTTTCGTTGGACGTATCTCTCCCTAAAGCCCCTTCGTCATTACAACCAAAGGTTACAACTTTTCCAGTACTCGTTAACAGGACGCTATGCATGCCGCCAGCCGCGATTGAGATGACATCTTCATAATTCGGTATTTTTGCAGGCTTTGATTTTTCCATGACGTCTTCGCCAAGCCCCAATTGCCCAACGTCCCCTTGGCCGAATACAAGAGCCGAGCCGGGTTTGGCACTGCGTAAGCTGGGATTGACTTCGAATTCTGAAAAATAATTGTCAACTCGTCAATGTCAAAAGAGCAAACTTTGCTATATTTCGTTACGTAATTCGATTACTTGCATCGGAAACTTACCAGTTTTCTTCTTTAAAGGTTTTTTGTCCTTTAATTTTTCCATGGAATTGTCGGCGGGTATTTCCTTTGCTTTTTCTATAGGCTCTGAAATATTTTTAATTTTTTTAATAATACTTATATTATGTGATGATAAAATACGATTTCTATGATTCAATGAAAAAAAAGATAGTGAATTAGAAACTGAAAACTCATAAAAATTACCGATAAGAGTTAACGATTCATTTCTTGTGGAATTCATGCTTGGAAATTGAAGGATGACGTGTAAATTTTCGATAAGAGATAAGAAAATTTCCGATTTCAAAGTGAAAGTTCAGAGCCAAATTCGCGAAGAAAGAATAATTGCTGGTGTCGAAAACTCACCATTTTTCGCCGATGCAATTCTTTTTCCTTTCGGTGCATCAATGGGAATCGCCGCAGCTCGTTTAGTTCCTTTTTTTATAGGCACTGAAAAGTGTTTTAGACTATATTGGAAAACGTACGTGCGCAGTAAGCATTTTTGTATCATAAACTTTAGAAAAATTGAAACACTTGATTATAAATTTCTACGATTCAATAAAGATAAAAAGAGTAATTTAGACACTGAAAACTCATAAGAAGCACTGATAAGAGTTAATGACTCATTTCTTATAGAATTTGTGCTTGGAAATTGTAAATTTTTTCATTTTCAATATAAAAATGTTCATAAAACTGATAACAATTCAATAAACCAGTTGATAAATGATGAAATATTTAATGAACATTTCCGATAAGAGATAAGGTTTTCGATTTCGAAGTAAAAATTCTGAGCCCAATTTGTAACTGAAGAATGATTTTTGGGGTCGCAAACTCACCATTTCTCGTCGTTGCTATTCGTTTCCCTTTGGGTTCATCAACGGGATTCTCCGCAGCTCGTTTAGTACCTCTTTTTACAGGCACTAAAAAGTTTTTTTAGGTTAGATTAGAAAATGTACTCTCACGTGAGCAGTTGGCATTTTCGTGATAACGTTAACTTTTTACATATAAAATACTTCATTACTTACTGATTTCTGATGAAATATTGAAGGATTACGTTCAGTATTCACAATATTTCCTGGATTTTCCTGTTTCTGGCGCCAAATCGTTGCGACACGTGTTCAAGAGTCAAACATACACAATGAAGTACAATCAATCGGCAAACAAGTACGATGAAGCGGAGCATGCACACACGGTTATACGCTCATGAAGTCGCGTGCGTGCGCAACAAAACACGTTTATTTCGACAGTGCTACCACCATTTCTTTTCGTTCTTTTCTCTTTTTTCAATTAGGCGTTTTAGAAAGAGACAAAAACTATAGTAAACATTATTTCGATTGAACTCGGATATTAAAAAAAGTTAATGTAATGTATGTGAAATGTGTGCAATAATTTTTTGATGTATTATTTGCGAGTTTTTTCAATTCAACTTATTGGACGAGAACAAAAAAACATTCTTGTAAACTTTTAAATCTCCTGTTTATGTTTTGATTTTGAGACGATTATTATTGCGATTTGAAATACAAGTTTGAATAAAATAGACTTGGTAATTGTCGTAATAAATTTGTTTTTCGTTACAATTTTTGATTATCGTCTGAAATTATTTCAGTGACAAATCGTTGTTTATGTAATCGATTACAAAATTAACAAAAACGCTCGCTAATCAACTCAATGACACACTCGAAATGCAAATAGATTTGAATTGACTCGATCAATTAATGAAACATTTCAGCGTAGAATTTGTTAATGCGCGTTATGATTTGCTGAAAAAATGGAAGAAAAATTTAATCTTAAATATAAAAAATGCCGGAATTCAAGAATCGACTCCGCAAAATCGAGTCCGATATCACCAAAGCGTTCTGCGAAATGTTCAAAATAGCACAAAATCGCGGGTTTCCCGAAATGCAGAAGAATGCTCTGTCGCGAAGAAAAATTTGGGGAATGAAAAGAAAACAAGAAAAAGTTGTATAAAACTTATTTCCAAAGAAAATGTCGTTTCGTGTTTATCCAGCCGCGAGCGTTGACCCCAAATGCACATTTCTCATCGATCCAAAAAGAGAATTCATAATTCATCGCGGTGCATTAACGAAAAACGCTCCGGGCAGTTTAACGCGCGCCATCTGAAAGGGAAATTTTCGTCAGCAGCGAAGGGGCTTCGTTACAAATTCAGGATTCCCATATTTTCGGCAAGAAACTGGCGTAACGTTCCCCCAAACCCAGCCCTGAATGAAGCGGAGGCGCAAGGAGAGAAAGAGGGAGAAATGTCGATCGATGCATCGAGGCGTCGAGACGCCCAGCGGCCAAGCCCAGAGCTTTCATCTCCGTCGGTGGCGCCTGACGAATGGCGGCGACCTAGTGTGTTTGCTTAAACCCGCGCTCCGCTTATCAGCGATTAATAATGTATCGTTCTTCGAACCGACCTCGCGATCCGATGCCATTCTTCGTCACGCCCGAAACTTCGTCGAATCCAAATTGTTTCACCCCGTTCGAATAAATCCCGAACTCGCAATTTTTATCCGCGGGGGCAAATGGTACATGTAAGCATTGACCACGCACTCGATTCGCGATCTCATTTTCCGTTTCTCGCTTTTTACGCAGTGGAAGAATTGATTAATCCGAGAGGGATGTTGCGCTCCGGCACGTACGGGGTGCAATGTCTTTCGGCCCAAATTAGGCTGGATGCTGCTGACCTCTGACCTGGAATCGTCAAGGTTACCCCTGTAGTATCTCGGATACTACAAGGGATCGCGCGAAAGATTCTTCCGCTTTGAAACGTGATTTTTCGCGAAGTTACAATTTCGGGTATCTTGTTTTTTGTTCCTTTTTAGGGCGAACGTCGCGAAGATCGAAGCGATAGGATTGGCGAAGCGTGGATGGCACTCGAAGTTTACGAGGGCTCCGGATTCCGCGATGTGAGCACTATTTGCTCCAGGCCGGAAAAAGTGGAATTGTTCGCCGCGTATAGTCCGTGATATGAGTTCATTGACGAACGATTATTATGGTGAGATTTCGTTGCTTCAGATTTCTTAGCTCTCGGCTTTTCGTCGAGTGAAAAATCAATGCTGTGGTTCGCCGTGAATTAACCCAATTCCACGTGTTCCTAATTCTTTTCTATTTCGAGCATTTATTACTATGGGAAATCGGGGATTTGATGGTGATACACTTAGTTATTATCGATGATTTTTGATTTAAAATAAACGAGAGTTTACTGTATGGAATAGAAAACCTTTGAAAGTTGGGTTTCAGCAAAGAGACCGGTTGCGTTTGTGCTTTGGGACAAAAATTATGGGAAAGCTAATCTTATGGGTTTACTCTTGATCTTTCAGAGTAAAATTTCACTCTATAATTTGAGTTGATAATTCTTGGAGTGCAATTTGATTCTCGCACCCCATTTCACTCTAAAAGAGTGCAATTCAACTCCGAATAAGTGCAATTTCACTCCAAAAAATGTAGCGAGTGTTTAACTTCAAATCTGGAGTGCAATCCGAAGCTCACCCATCTGATTTCACTCTAAAGAGAATAATTCAGTTTCTATCATTCTTGGTAGTGGAATTTCACTCCACAAGATTTAGCATGCGTTTCACTCCAAGTCTGGAGTACAATCCGAAGCGCGCGCACCCAATTTCACTCTAAAAAGAGCCATTCAATTTCTATCATCCTTGGAGTGAAATTTAACTCCGAATAAGCGAAATTTCACTCCAAGTCTGTAGTGCAATCCAAAGCGCGCGCATATACTATCACACTGTTATATTCATCACTGTTAATGATGGATGATAGAAATGGAATTAATCTATAGGAATAGGAATTGAACGACACTTTATAGAGTGAAGTTAGGTGGGCGCGTTTCGGATTGCACTAAAGATTTGGAGTGAAATGTCACTCCAAAAGATCCATCATGTAAAATTCTAAAGTTCGAATATAATATCATGCTTGTTCCAGGAGAGAGGTGATACGGGGGATGGTTGGACTAGATTCCAACTGACACTTACGCTCAGTGTGATAATTCATCTCTTGAGCGCGTCAAACGCGACGAAGAATACATGCGGCCTAGCGGAATTGAGTTGTCGCGACGGGCGTTGTATGCCGATAGACGCTTACTGTAACGGGAAAGACGACTGCGGAGACGGCAGCGACGAGCCTCCGCTATGCACCCCGTGCAACCGGACGTACCACGGTCGCGAGGGCAGAACGTACAAATTGGAACTCACCCGACCCACCGAGAGGCAGCTTCCATTCCTCTGCCACTTGACCTTCACCGCGGGAGGCAGCGGTCACGGGGAATTGGTCCAGTTACTCTGGGACGCCTTCAGCGTCGGCAAACTCGACCCGGACGCCGAGGACTTGGACAAGAGTTGCCCGGAGGGGTCGATGCAGCTCGCCGAAATTGGGAGACACTTCTCCGGGGGCTCCTGGTGCGGCTCTAGCGAGGGACAACCCACCTACTACAGCGAAACTGCCACGGTCACCGCCTCCATCAGGCT
Organism: Zelostemma sp. ZL-2020; assembly: GCA_022816865.1. Lineage (NCBI taxonomy): Eukaryota > Metazoa > Arthropoda > Insecta > Hymenoptera > Platygastridae > Zelostemma > Zelostemma sp. ZL-2020. The sequence goes on along the minus strand of JABFQM010002482.1, from coordinate 7,340 downwards.
CTTCTCCGCCCCGCTCAAGGTGCCCTTCGAGTTCCGTTTGCGCTACCGTTTCATCTCCCGGAAGGAAGCCGTCGCGAGGCTCGGCAGCCTTGAGTTCCCCATTGAACGAGGCTCGCCTGTACCAGGGACTTATTGTTCCCGTGACTTTTACGAGTGCCACCAGAAGCGTTGTCGGGTCCAGAGCCCAAACTACCCCGGGGAATACCCGCGCAACACCAACTGCCTCATCACCCTAAGACAGAAGGAAGTCCCTACTTGCAAGCACGCCATGATTTCCGTGAAATCCAGCGCCTCGACCCTTGCCTCCGGGAATTCGAGCTTGCTGGTCTGGCAGGATTGCTCGTCTTTCAAGGACCGCATCATTTTCCGGGACGGGGCGAGACTGGAAGACTCGGTGCTCTTGGTTTATTGCGGTGGACCACTTCCCAGGATCAAAGCCCGGGGACAGACCATGCTCGTGGAGTTCCGGAGTTCGTCTTTGGCCATACCTCTCGGGGCTTCCGCACTCAAAATCGAGCTCGAGGCTCAGGTCATCTACGTGGACTCGGACGGATTGGACTACGCGCGAGGTCCCCAGGGATGCCATTTTTTTATCAACGGCACCGCGAAAAGAAGCGGTACCCTCCGCGCGCCCTTGCATGCTTTACCCTTGAATTCCACCTGCACCTGGAATATCAAGGGCGCCGTAGGGGATCGCGTATGGCTGTATTTTTCTTCGTATTCTCAGCGCGATCTTACGACCCCGATGGACGGTATTGGGGAGCGTAACGGTAATAACAGCGTCTTGGCGGAGAACGTGTGTTCGATAAAAATGACGTTTTGGGATGGAGCTCCAGTTACTGGTCTCCCCATGTCGGTGCTTTGTGATAACACGCCAAAACTCTGCGCGCACGCGGCTCTCAGGAATACTACAAGGATTACGAGACCCTGCACGGATGATGAGAGTTATATAACTATTGCTCCGAGCTTGACTATTCGTATGGAAGCTGGACTTGGAACGGCTTTGTACAACGTTAACTTTCATGTAGGAATGTAGGATTTAAGTCTTTCAGGGTTGCCACGAAAATGGGAAATTTTATACTTTCCAGATAGCCAATCGCGCAGTCCATTTTTTCTCGATCTCATGCAGAAATAAATGATGCACCAATGTTTGACAAAATATCGAAAAATCAGGATGCAGATTTGTACAATTTTCACACAATCTTAAGTGCATCGCGTTTAATAAATAATTGTGCTATGATGCGGGCGTATTTTGTACATTAAAATGCAAAATATAATTTCACAATCATTTATGCATTATTGGGGTCTAAAACATTTAAATTCGTTATTGCAAAGATAGTATAAACATCACTGCATGTGATTGCGATAAGCCATATGAATAGAAACATGGCAGTAATACAGCAAAATTGTAAAATCAGATGTAGCGGAAACGTAGAATTCTAATTTCCAAAATATTCTGTCAATTCACATTGTTGATTATGTATGAATTTTTTCCTACGCATTTGTATTTTCATCACGTGTTTTAAAATGTAATGCCCGTATTTATTTTAGCTCGTTATAAATTATTTGCCGCATTCGCATTTCTTGAAAAAAATTGTACTTAGTGTTACACGTGTTTATATTTCTTTCAGACAATTGAAGAGATCCCATGAGATAGACTTTATTCGAATGGTTAAATTTTGTAATAAATGTATAGTTTTATTGTAGTCAAAATTGGTAAATCAGATTTATGAATGATGGTACAATAATTGATGTAAGTACATTGAATAAAGTTTCTAACGTGATTGGCCAGTAATGGTGCAAATATTGTAAAATACTCCAAGTCAATCTGATTCATAGAAGAACATTCATTTATGCGGAAGTACTTAAGGTCAACAATTATTGTACAATCTGATCGATCGAACTTTACAATCACTGTACAATTTTGTCTCAATAATGCTTTCTAGGTTGTTTTGAGTAAATTTGAGAAACTTGTAATTTTGCGTGAAAATTATGTTGTACGTCATTTGGTCATTCCTTGGAATGAAATTTCACTCCAGAAAGAGTGAAAATACCACCACTCGGATTGGAGTGAATTTCAAGCTGGTAAAGTAGGAGTTAATTTTTCTAGAGGGAAAATCTCGCTCTTCAGAAAAAGTAAAGAACTCACTCCAATCTGAATATCGGTACTTTCATTTTTTCTGGAGTAAAGTTCCGCTCTAAGAAAATAAGAGAATGAGTTTGAGAAATTGAATAAGAAAACGAGCGTTCGATGATTAACGTTTGAAAAACTATAAAACCTGGGAAAATCAAGAAATTCAAGTGGCAACCCTGCCTTTCATGATTCAACTTTCCGTTCCAGTTTCTTAGAGTGAAATTTCACTCTAGAAAGAGTAAAAATACCGCTTGGAGTGAAGAGAGTGAAAAATTCACTCCAATCCGAATAGCGGTATTTTTATTATTTCTGGAGTGAAATTATCACCGCAATGAAAATGAAAAACTCGGAGCACTTTTGAAATTTCTTATATTCTTGATTTCCAGGCGCGGTACGAGTTCATATCAACCCTTCAAGGAGGCGAACCCTGGGGTGACGGTGTTTGCAGCAGAGTGTGGCGCAAGGTGAAAAGCGGAGAAATTACTTCACCTCGAGACGTGCGTTTATTCGGTCGCGGAGGTTCGCTAAAACTCAGCTGCAGATACAGAATCGAGGCTGGTTCAGGCGAGCGCGTCAGGTTGACCTTGCAAAACGCCAGTTTCGGTGATTTGACGAGCTGTACCAGCGAACCGGATCCGCACACGAACAGAGCGCGATGCGTCCACGAGCCTGGCTCCAGAGAAGCTCAATTGACGCTGTACGAAGCGCCCTGGAGGGACGTCCGACTTCCCAGGGCTTGTCTCTGCGACAACACGTCCCATCTGCCGCTGACTCACGTCTCCGTTGGGAGAGCCTTGGAACTGAATTTCCTCGTCGACCAGCAGGCGCCATACGAGGACTTCGAGACTCTGTTTTTCTATGCAAAGTTTGAGCTCGTTCGGGTGCCGGAATGTCCCAGGAAGCAGAGAGTCCGCGGCGAAGGTGAGGACGTTTAGTACGGAAAAAATCGGGCGGAAGCATCGGTGAAGAAATGCTGATTATTTTTGGAATTTTCCAATTTTATTTTATTTTTTTTCCATTTTTTAGAGTGCAATTTCATTCTAGAAAGAGGGACTTGGATTGTAATGAATTTTTCACTCTTTAAGAAGAGTGAGATTTTATTGTATAGGAGGGAAAATTCATTCCAATCCGAGTGGTGGTATTTTCACTCTTTTGAAGTGAAATTCCACTTCAATGGAAATTTAAAAATATAATATTCTAGAGCTCGTTAATGCGCATTTTTCTTTTCAACAGTTTTCTCGTCCGATGATGATTTTTTTAGATTAAAAATAATACTAAATACATTCCCCTCCTGTGTGAGCGAATGCAAGTTTTTACTGACCCCCTCCCCCCCCTCCCTAGCAAGTTACATGAAAATTGCATTAATGTTGATGAATTGTTTAAATTTCTTCGAGTGAAAACAACTTGAATTTTACCCTCTAAAAGAGTGAAATCTCAGTCTTCCAAAGTGAAAAACTCACTCGAATTGGATGAGCGGTATTTTCACTCTTTACTGGAGCGAAATCTTTTGGGGTGAAATTGCACTCTCTCTAGAGTGAAATTGGCTGCGCGTAGATCGAAGTGTGAAATTTCTCTCCAAGAATGATTGACATTGAACGACTCCGTTCAGAGTGAATTTTCGCTCTATCTAGAATTCCAGTCTTTCAGTAAAATCAAAAAAAGAGATACACTCCAAAAGCAATCGACTCTAAAACATTTCGCGCTTGAAAGATGAAAACTGACGAGCCTCGTGTTCCGCAGGGGGCGAGTTGAAATTCGTGACGCCCCCATTGTCCCGACCGGACATATACTGCGAGGGCTTGCCCTGGTTGATCGAAGCCAGAGAAAACCGGTCGCTCTTCGTTCTGACCTGGGGCTGGCTTTTGCCGCTGGAGCCGCCGCCCGTGATGGAGGCTTTGGACAGCGTCAAGTGCCACACGACGAACCGCGTCTTGATGTATTCGGGCTGGCCTCTGAAGCTCATGAAAGTCGTTTGCCCGGCGGAGCCTGGTACCCGGGAGTACACGATACACGTGTTTTCCGAGGAGTGGCTGGGAAGCGGGAACGAGGGTTCCTGGCCAGCTCCGTCGAGGCCGCCGGCGATCCTTTTAGATTTCGTGGCGCGCGAAAACGGACAAGCGGCCGCTTCTTGGCTGGAAATATCGAAGACGCGGTCGGCGCTTCGACGGCAGTTGAGCCTCCCTGAGCGCATCGCGGAAAACGAAACGATTTTCAGCGGGGACTGTCCTTATAGATGCCCCGAACTCAGTGCCTGCATAGCGCCGAGTCTTTGGTGCGACGGCAGAACGAATTGTCCGTCGGGCCACGACGAGGCCAACTGCGGAAGTGGAGCAAGACTGCTGGGTCTACTGCCATCCGAGATGTGGCTTGTGCTCACGGGAATCGGAGGAATTGTCACTGCCTTCACGTGCCTCATGATTATTCTTATAAGCAGGTAAAATAGTCGGGAAAACTCTGTTCTTGGAGTGAGATTTCACTTCAGAAAGTGTGAATATACTGCTACTCTCATTGGAGTGGAAGCTTACACTTTAAGTGAAATTTTCATTCTACGAATATATTCCACTCTATAGGAGTAAAGAAACTCTGATTCGTGGTATTTTCACTCTTTCTAGAGTGAAATTTCATTCCAAAACGAATGAAAATACCGGAAAAAGAGTGATATCATACTCTATTGGATGAAAAAAAAACCCCGAGTCATGGTATTTTCTCTTATAAGAATTTGTTGATGTATTATTTTTGTTATTACAGATCTAGGACACGGAAAAAAGAGTTGGAATGCAAGGGTACGAACAAATCGAAGGCACGTCGAGCCCCGACAGAGGAGACGTTGCTGGGGGTTGCATCTTGACAACAGCTTCCCGGTTACGTGGAGTACATCCACGTGGACCGGGAAACGACCGTTTAGGCAAACTACTTTTCTCACCGTCCATTGAAATATCTTGTCTCGGTAAATCTTTAGGCGCCGTAGGTACGAAAATTAAATTAGGAATCACTCGACACGATTCAGTTTTTACTTTAGTATCTTACATATAGATTGATTCTACGCTCATTGAACCTCACGTTCACTCCGCAATTATCAGATAATCAAAGTAGCCAAATAACGCGTAAGACTTGATAAAGGAAACAGGCAGGATTTGATATTAAAGAGTAAACTTCGTCGTAACCCTCTAAATTTTTGCGAGTGTCATTTCACTCCAAAAGAGTTCCAAAACTTACTCTTTCTGGAGTGAAATCGCACTCGAAGAATTTAGAAAGAATATCATTAAAGTTCACTAATCGTAATGATTTAGGAAATATGTAAATATTGAATTAGATTTTTGATAAATCAAAATCGCATTAAGTTTTAACGAAGAAAATGTCATGATTTCGTTCGAACTGAACGCGAGTGCATTTCTATATTTCTGGAGTTCTTCCATAAGCATTCTATAGATCGTGAGCATTGCACAAAAGTACCGAAACACGCAACAAAAAAAGAAAGAAAGTTCACTAAAAACTTCCGTAGACGGGAATAAACCATATTGCGTAGAAATCATTGTATCTCACTTCTCCATTCGAAATGCGTTGTATTGGCAGCGTAAAGTTTTTACAGAGCTACCTGGTGACGAAAAAAAAAACTAATGCAAGAACTAAATCAATTCTTTTGACCGAAAATGTAAATTATTTTCATCTTAATTTCTTCGAGTAAAATTGCACTCCAGAGCGATGAATCTCATTTGGTTAAATTTGTTTTGTCAGTAAAATACGAAATTTCGGCAGCCATTTTGCACTCTAGGAGCTTTACGTTACCAAAACATCGCGCATTGTTTTATACCGGGAAGTCGCGACGAAATCGAATTTTGTACAGAAATAAAAAAGGTCGTCTTAACGAAGAAAAGATAAATCTATTATTAAAAAGAAACGGAAAGTATTAAAAAAGGTAGAGGTAAGCATATAGTTTAAATAAACACGAAAAATAACAAAAAAACATTCCGCCGTTCAAGACTTAAAAACCTCGAGAGATAAATCTATACCTATATAATATAGTGATTATTCAAATGATCTTTGTACAGTTGTTGAATACGCAGAAACTTTAAAAGAGTGTGAAAATGTTAAGGTCTCGCAAATCGTAGTTTTCAGCCGTTGACGCGCGGAAGCAGCGGTACTGGCAAATTCCTCGCTCGCTCCTCGCGTTACGGCTTTGATTAGCAAATTTTTAATTAGTACTACGTAAGTAGCGACTCTTCATTCATTCCATTATCGTTATAAGTGCCAAATGAGTTTTCGCCGCTTGTAGCGTAGATCGATTTATTAACCGGTCGTCGAAGCCGACTGTATCTCCCAGCGCAAACTTCACGATTCACCGTTAGATTAGGCTCGGCAGCCGTTATTACTGACAGGGACCTGTCTTACCGACACTCCCGATTTTTACGAAAAAAAGAAAAACGATTATTCCGCGGATTCGAATAACGACAAGGCAGGTTCTCGATGATTTTTCGATACCTCGGTGTTCTTCCTTGAAGTTGCGTAAGTTGATTTCATCAAATAATGTCTACTTGATTGCGCTTGTTTCAGGGATTGACTATATTCGTTGAGATTGTATTTTGTATTCGTTTTATACCCTCATTAAATCCATTTTATGATTAAACATATGAAAATTAAACTTTTGCCGTGGATTTTTCATTCCCATTCCAACGTTCGCTTTTATCGTTCGAATAAAAGATTCGATTCATTAAACTTTTATACTCGCGAGCTCGATAATGCGAAGTCGAATGCATGACCGTTTCAATGCCGAATGGAATATCGAAAGCAGAGATTAAATGCGGATTAGCGCGATGCATGTATACGAAGAAAGCAGGATAGAAGCACTCTCTTTCCTCGTTGGAAAGAGAGCGCAATGCACAACGCTGCACCTTGCGCTGCTTTCCACGGTTAACGCGCGCAACTTCTTTTGTCTCTGCGGCTAAAACCAAGTACAAGCAACCATCAAGGAAAGTAGATCAATTCGGAAAGTGACAATTTTTAAATCAATCCCATTTTTCTCTTATCATTCTTGGAATAAAATATTTTACTATGTATAAAAGGTTGAGCGTACAAAGAAGAGTATTGATCAGGAATTATTTTCATCCGTCATTAGCCATAAATAATGCAAGCGCGAAAGTCCATCGAGTCGTGCGATTGACAATGGTTAACGGACCAACGTTATTTTTTTTTTTTTTTTTTTTTTTTT
>JABFQM010002481.1:0-14949 GCA_022816865.1 Zelostemma sp. ZL-2020 | reverse complement strand
TATGATACAATTTTTTTATGGAACAATTTCAGGATGAAAATTACAATCAATCGGATTCTAAAACAATAAATAGCTGACAATATCGTTTCTGCATTATAAAATCAACTACGGAATCGAAAAAAAAAACATTGAATTACAAAAAAATTGCTTCAATATTGCATCAAGATCAAACGAAATTTCTCTTCAAAATAACTTCAAAATAAAAAATTCAACGTTTCCAAAATTGTTTCTCATCGACAGTTTTCGTATCACTAACACGTTCATTAATATCAAAGCATTTAAAAAAATGAAAGGGTGTATAAACCCTCGTTCCCCTTTCCATTTTTCACAACCCTTCAAACAATATTTCAAAAGAATTAATTTTTATTCCACGCTTGAGGCCGCGTTGAAAAAAACATTGCTCAAACAATAGTCGCCGCCGCCCTTTTCGCGAAAACAACAATCGCGTTGAAATTACCTGTGTGCGTTCTCTGGTGAGCTTTGAGATGCGAGCTTTTGGTGTAGACCTTTTTGCAGCCCGGGAATTGACACTTGTGTATCCTGCGTTTCGTGTCCGGTGAACTGTGCTCGTGACTCTTCGCGTGATGCCTGTTCGCGACCGTAGCCGAGACCACAGTCGCGCCTGTATGCGTGTGTTGTGCGTTCGCGACCGCTTGGAAGCCGTTCCCCGCCACGGAAATTAATCTGTGAAATCGATAATCCAGCGTCAGCTCTCGTCGCAGCTCCGGCATCCCGTTTCGTTCGAGTTTCAAAGAAATTAAAACGGCTTTTTTACCTCGCGACTCCTTGTACGTTGCTGGCGGTAACCCTGACGATGGCGCTTCGTCCGTCCGTCCCGTGAAGGTTGAGATTGTGTACGTCGAGCATCGAACTTCCGCTGGACGAGTGACTGGAATTGGAATGTCCTTGACCCGACTCAGGACTCGAAGGGGGCGTCAAAATTTGACCTTCGCATCCGCTGTCTTCCTCTTCCTCGATCTCCTGAACAATTTTTCACGTTTTGAAAGGAAATGGAAGAGAATCGGGATATTTTTCTTCTGAAAAATTATGACAAACCTCATTCTCCTCGTCCTCTTCGAGATAATCGCTAGGTTCTTTTTTGAGGATGAGGGCAGTGCAAGAGAGCGAGGGCGGACTGTCCCAGGAGAGGGCTGAGCACGCCGAACTCGCCGACGACATCGAGAGCGAGTCCAAGTGCCGATCCAGGAGATCCCTGTCACGGCCGTTGTGGCTGTGATCTCCTGGAACGAACTTCATGTCGTCTAGGCAGAGAGGATCCCTTTCATCGTGGGACGACGTGACCTACAATTAAAACAAAAGCGCGCTCTCGTGAATATTCGTCAAACTCGAGTCTTCTTCAAGCGATTTTATCTACTTCACCGGCGCTATTGTTCTCGGATGCCTCTTGCACGTTATTCCACATTATTTCTGCTTCTTAATTGTTCGTATTGTTAAGCTCTTATTGCCCGGGGCATGAATTGAGGAGGCATTTCGCGATATGGTGTATTTACTTTAGAGGGTTCTCAAGTTTTCTGCCAGAAAAGACGAAAAGATAGTGTTTTTGGTAATGCGTTTCAAAACGAAATATTTCATTTGAACGTGTGAGGTTAAGCGAATAGGGTTGCCACTTGAATTCCCGGACTTTTCCAGGTTTTCCAACTCGAATTGCGATTTTTCTTTAACCGCTGGCCCTAGAAAATTAGGCTTTCTTACATTTTTTCGAAACTTGAATGATCAACTGATTTACTCGTTTTTTATTCATTTTCTCTCAATGTTGAGTTTCTTTTTTCGAAATTTAGTACGTCGGAATATTTTTTGTAATGGATAAATTAAATAAAAAGTAATTAAACTGTAATTGCAAACAAAAACTTTTGATTAAAAAACTTTCTATGCAATGTTGATTTATGAACTTAAATAATTTCCTTAAAATAAAACTGCATTACATTTGGCCGCGAGTTAATTTCATTTCATAAAATTTAAATGATGTTACTGTAATTTGAAATGATAAATTTGAAATTATCGTTGTTTTATTTTAAAATTAGATTCGTTGCAAGCTGAGCAAAATGATAAACAAAATGTTTCCATTTTAATTTATGCCCCGAGTTTTTCTTAAGTCAATAAACTTTTCAAGTTCGTGTGGATTTTTATAAGTTCATCAAACTCATTTTCTTAAACTTTTACTTAAAACCTGAAACCGGAGCGAAACCGAAACTAAATATAAGTTCTAGGAACAAAATCAAAACCGAAACCGAAACCAGAACCCGAACGTTCATTACATCGCTGTTTTCAATTAAATTTTCAATTAAATAACTGTAGACGAACAAATTAAAATGTATTTTTATACGATACAAATCAACAGCATCATAAAATGTTGGCAAAATTACTTTATTGTACAAAGGGTTTCAACAATACGAAAAATTACAAAAATATGCAAAAACCCATCAGAAGTATGAAAAACGGAACAATTCTTTTGTATACTTTTTATTTATTTGGAAACTCTAAATGGATTTTTGCAATGTTTCACTAAATGGACATTTGCAGCAAAATGTAATGAGGCAAATTATCGATATTCCGTGAATAATTTAATTTAAATAAATAAAAAAACCACAATCTCGAATGTAAGGACGCCCAGCGACTTCCTCGTCGATACATCGAAAAGAAAATCAAGGATGATAAATAGTTGATAACATCACTGTTTTTCACGCCAAGAAAAATGGAATAGAAGTTAAACTTTACGCATTACTGACCTCCATTTTGATCGTGGGTTCATATTGCGGGTTGGCGGCGCCTGTCGACGCTGTCCAGGAAATTGGAGGCGCCCTAAAAAGATTCCACGGTGCCGTATCCAATTCCGTAGGTAGCTTTTTGTACGACTGCAGCTTCGGCTCATCCTTCAGGTACCTTTCCATCTCGTAGCAAGTCTGCAAAAGAAAACCGATCGCTCGCATTAAAAACAGCATCCAAAGCCGGCTTGTAAAGAATCTTTTTATCTACGACCAGAGGCATTCAGAGTCAATCGCCGTACGGGGAGATCATTTCTCCGTCTTTTTTTTTACACTCGAAATATCTTGAAATGCAACTGTTATGGCCTATAAAAGAGAATCCTCGGCAGTGTTTGCGGGGAAAAGTTTGCAGCCCACCGGGGAACGTCCTTCGGTTCTTTTCGAAAGTGACCGAGCGCGATTTTGCCACGCGGCTTGCCGAAGAAATAACTAGCTTTCCGGTTAAGTGATCCGAAGTTTTACGACTTGGCGTAGATATGAGCGAGATTTCGCGATGGTTCCCTTTATCATTGGCTCCATTAAATGCGGAACTCCGCAATAACTTAAGACTTTCCGACGCAGTATATTTACCCGCTCGCGAAATCTTTACCCGAAAAGAGTCTCTGGAACAACTTTTGAACGTTGGAACGTTCGACCTTGGAAGAACCTTGAAAAAAAGTAAAGAGTCTCTCGACGCAAACCACCACGCTTGAGATGAAAAGCGTTCCTATCGACGAGAAAAGTAGAAGATTGACTGAAATATGGGGGAGGGACAAAGAAGAGCTATGTAGATGAAGCAATGAGCATTGGAAGAGTCTGGTATTGTCGAGTACGTCGAGACAGAGGTTACAAAGCGAGGCTTGTTCATTCATAACGGCAAGCTGTCCTGATAGACGAGTACGCGCCAGGAATCAGTTGTACCACATTCCGTTTGCGTCAAAGAGCTCGAAGCTGCTTCGCGGAACTCTTGTGTTTCCCCTTTCGTTCGGTCGATACTCGAGCGCAAACAGCTCCGATCCGAGTAGTTTCACGCATCAAAGCGTCTTTACATTCGTTGTTACACGACGCCATTTGATAAACGGAATAAGAAAAAAAAAAAAAAAAAAAGAGACGGACGAGAAAATAGGGTAACGAGGCAAAATTAGCGGTCCGAGTTATCAAGGGAAGAACTCGAGGGTAACAGACGGGCGATTATATTCGAGAGGGAAATTCGCGCTTCGAGATACTTGAAATGGTTTTCGAAAGGGAATAACGGAGATGGTATAAACCAGCTGATGATGAAGAGAATCCCTGGCTCCTTCTTTGGAAGAAAAGGAGGTCTCAAGGAAGGAGAAGTTCCGCAGTAATTTCGGCCGACTGTCATTAACAGAGATGTCGCCCTTCGTGGCCCGCTCAAACGGAGAGAAAATGAATGATAACTGCTGCCAGGTCTCGCGCGCGCTCCGCCCTGCGCCATGTGAACGTCAATGTATCTACGGGTTTCTCCCGTAGGAAGCACCGGTGGCATTCTGCCAGGTCGTTAAAGAGATTCCCGCTACTTTAAAGCCGTCGTAAACCCGCGAATTCGTCTCATACATTCCACCGACATCGCTCGACGTTTTTCAAAGTTAAGCTGTTTCCCGATGACATACCGTCTCTTTTCAAGTTTTTTCCATCACTTTCAGCCAAATAAACATCCGGGGAAACATTTATCAGGCCTGATTAGGCGTGCATTTTGTACCAGTTTGATTGAAGCTGATTATGATGGTCCAAAATGAAAATTTATCTCCAATGATTATAAACTGATCCAACATGATCCAAGTTAGATCAGACTAGATTTAATTAGGCATCGTCAGAGCTTATCGGGTATGATAAGACATGATCCAAATCTAATCAGGCCTGATTTAGGCTAATCAAACATAAACTAGACTCGAGGAGGCACTATAAAAAAATCAAGAGAAAAAGAGATAGAGAGATGAGTAAAAGTTGTAAATAAAAGAGAAAAATACGGGGGAATTTGTCGTGCGAGTTGTCGAGCACGCGGCAAAGCCATGAAGTTACGAGGGTAAAAAGTGTATTTCCATATTTCAGAGAAAGTTTGATCCCATTGTGCGACGGGGAAGAAGCACGTTTAAGCTGAGCATAAAGGGGGTTTCGAAAATACGATTATTTCTGACCGGAAATACAGAGAACGTCGGACGCACGGTCGTCTCTGTGGAATCAGCCCGGAGCTCGCTGGTAACGATGAACGATCGCTTCTACGTAGAGTACATATACATAGCCCCGTGCAATTGATAGGATTTATGGTTTGTGAATAACGATGAATACTTATGCGCCTCGGTTGTGCACGCTCGATACATCGGCATACCTGGCCCAGGCGCATTCCACGTGATGCAGAGCGTTTCAATTATCATTACTATCGTTTCGCCGATGAGTCATTGTCGCTCGATTGCACGGTCGACGTTTATCCTCTTAACGCAACGTTGAAAAATTCTCGCCGCTGATCGTAATTATCAGCGGATTGAAAGGAATCCCCGGCGATCCGCGTTTTCCTTTTCGATGGATGCGGGTGAAAAATGGCGCGAGGAAGCTGCAATTCACGTCCCGGCAAATGTATTCCCGATATGAGAATTTTCCTTCGATTATATGCTCCGCGCGACAATGGGAATTAGGTCGAATCTGTTCCATTCAATTTCTAACGACAAAAACATAATCATTCGAATGCCTTTATCGCGGATAAGCCCGTGATATCGATAAAAGGTCTTACAATTGCGGCCGGGTTCGAACGGTAGTCGATTACACGATATTAATCTTGCAATTTTACACCGATGTGCGGTATCGGTAATAATGGCCCGCGGTAACTGCAGCGTTATCAGGCAAATGCAATCTTTATGCTCACTGCTTCTTTGCCGGAGTTATCAAAACCTTATTACCTCTCGCCAATGAAAAAAGCGCATTTATATGTCGGATGTTAAAAAATGCCGAGCGCGCGTGCGCACGCGCGGGGAAAGGAGAAACTTCCGCCAAGTTTTCCTGCATGATTTAATCGCACGCCATGTAGTTTAGTAGCGAGGGTCTGTGATCCTGTAAACTATAGTCATAGATTCATACGGCGAGTTCATACACCGCTGAGTCTATACTTTATGGATTATGGCCGAAGCGAGCATTACAAGTTCGCTAACGATATTACCGCGCAAGATAGGTCACGCCCGTGACGACGACGTCGCTCGCGCGAGAGGCACAGAACCGAGAGACCGAAAGATCTCCCCCTGGAGTTTTATGCCGCGCCCTCTAACCTCGCGGAAGAACGGAGCTGGAATAAGGCATGAGCTTCGTCTTATCGGGGTTTGCTCTTTGGGATTTTCACTTCCAGCGTACATCCTGTGGAGCAAAGTGCGGTATCTCGGAGTCGAGATGTACGCGTAGCCTTCAAACTGGCTCAGACGAGGGGAGTTCTCGGATCAATGATTCCACTCGCGTGTAAAGTACCGAGGAAAATATTACAGTTGACCTTGCGAAGGTTGCGCTCTCGTAAAGTATCGTAAGTTAAAGAGGCGATGAACAATGTTCCCTACATTATCAAAATTAGGGGAGACTTTTTTCACGCCGGTAAAATCCGGTAACCGCAGCGTGGGTCGAGAAGGGTTCTGATCTGCAGTCACAGCTGCTACATCCCGCGGTGGGATAACAAAATCCGTGCAAAGTCCCTTTGACTGCTTTGTTTCATCCAAAATATTGGATTTCAAGCCGTGCGTGCAACCCGAGGCCACTGGCAAAAACGCAAGACTCCAAGGGATTGTAATAAATTACCGGAGACACGTTCGTTGTAGTTACGCACGCTTAGAAGTGCCTCGCAAAACCCTACGCAAAATTGCCTTCGTTATCCCTTTTACCCTCGTCACTCGGCTCCTTTTCATTTTTAACCCAACCATAATGACGCTCCGAATTCGAATCAATTAATTCTAGAAACTAAATTGCGATTCCGTCTTATTTCCGATGACTTTTAGTTCGAAGCAACAGGTCGGACAGCGGCAACGCTAACTCCTGAATTAATTAGCGAATTCCGTTTGATAAGTTTGAACGCTGCCGGAAAAATATGGCCGGAGTAGCTGTCGCGCAACAGCGATACATCTCGCGTTGCCCCGGAGTTTCTCTCGGAGCTCAACGGCCTTATTGATTAAAAGCGTAACACGCTCTATGCGATGTTAACGCGACGCGAAATGAGGAATGGCCGTGCAAACAGCGAGAACAAACAGTTTGACATCTTTTGCACTTTGTTTGGTATTTTGTACTTTCATTCTCTTTTTTTACAACGCTTCGCAACGCGCTTTTGCTGCATTCGATTAAAGGAGTGTCTTCATTGAAATTTCCACTTGTAATTGGTAGCTTATCAAACTTTGGAGCGCATTGCGAAAGATTGTCGTCGATTAATGACCCGGGAATTAATTATTCGAGCCTGATCGGGCCTGATCAAGATTGATCGTGGTAATCCAAAAAAACGGAAATTTATGGGACCTAATTTATAACGAAGTTAGGTCTAGTTTTGAGGTCTTCATTTTATAATTGAATTTAGGTTAACTTCAAATTTTAATCTAGAACCTAACTTCTTTTCAAATGATTTGGTTAAAGAAAAGTTGCAAATTTATAGAGCTCATTAATTTCATCCAAAAAGTATTAAGAACTGCGTCAAATTTTGGTATTTCAGTGACCACCCAACTCAAAAGATCTATAAAAGTGATTCTGCGAAGCCGGAGCTCTGGTTACCGGGTTGAGCTTTTCTTCATGGCAAAACTATCGCAATAACCATCTGGAAGGCGAATAAAAACTCTGAAAAAGCAGATGTGCTTTTCAAGTTTTTGTCAAAGAAGACGACAAAGTGGAAGACGTTTCTTCCCGAAGGCATACCCCGGTAAACTAATCAGCCATAACGCTGACTTCCGGAGTATGTCATATATTGCAATTACCGTGGAAGAAGAAGCGGGCGGAACTTTTCCTGCCAATCATTAGCCTTCGTTTTCTCTCGGCGCTTTTGTCTTTCATTTCACCCTCTTCACTTCCCTCTTCAAGCGTTTCTGACGCTCAAAGAATAAACGAATAAATCGTCGTTTCTTTATGCAAACTCGCATTTAATTCGAGACCGAAATAGAAAGGCATTAATTTTGCATGCAAATACAGAAGCGACGGAAACTGGGGAAATACTCGGTTCGAACTCCGCGGCTTTGAGTGTAACGTCGAGACAAAAAGACAGAGAAGAAACTACCGAAAGAGATGGAAGTAGACCAACGAGCGGAGACGAGGATCGCTGAGGCGAGTTCTCAGTTGACTCGAGACCGGGCGAGCTTTCACGGTATAATCAAGATGTTTGTTGATGTCGAAGGGGCGTAGAATCTGGATCTGGATAAGCCTAAGAGGCGAGATATAAAGACCATTGCAAGAACGACGTCAATAAAAAACAAAGCGCTATTAAGGCGACCTACATTTGTGGATTACGAACATCGCATTTGTTATCATTCCCTATTTCGCGTTGCGAGAAAAAAAAGGAGAGAAAAATCCAAAGAATTCGCGGCAAATTCGAATGCGCTTATTACCGAACTCGACGAGAGACGCTGATTTCTCGGACGAATAGTTTCACAGCGGATTCCAGCGCACATATTGAAGGTGGTAAAGTGTTGAAGCCGGATTACGAGGAGCGTTATAAGTGCATTATCAGAAGCTATCGGAATTGTCCAACATCGCAGGTTTATCCATTCACTTCGGATACCACAGGCAGGCCGCAAAATTACATCGCCGGATAATAACGTCGATTTTAATAGTCAGCGAGCCCCTCCCATTCTTTCTTCTCCGACTTTGCATATTACCAAGCCCTGCGTCGCCGCTTGTAATCGATTCCCGCCCATTCCGAAAGATTATTAGGATTACCGGATTAAGGAAGCGCCGTACAACGCTCCTTTTCGTTGTACCGACAAATCGCGATTCAACCGCAAGACTTTTTTGCCGTTTGACAAACGATTTTTGTTTACGCGGTAAATGCATTTTTCAACGAAAGCCGGAGAATTTCTCTCGGTCCCTGCTTTTCCCTCAAAAGGCTTTTTGGGTAGAGGCGACTGCGGAATCTAGACGATAATTTAATTAAATTATCTCGAGTCCGCCGAGCCGACTTGCTTCTCTCTTAAGGTGGTTTAATGTCCCAGAGTGTCCAGCGCTTTTACGAGCCGCTCGATGCTGCGGCTGCCGAGCTTTAAGGAGCAACCAAGAACCGAGGGCGAACCAAGACGAAACCGTAAAACACTTTATAGAGCTCTGAATTACGAGCCGTCCCGTCATTTTCGTCCTCTCAGGATTTGCGTTGATGCAAAGCGCCCTCGTATAACTGATGGCCGAACGAGGAGAGATAAGATTTCATGAAATAATTCAAATCAATCGCGAATCGGCGCAAAAAGTCGTTCGACTTTATGACGAGCGAAACTGCTGCTTCCCGCTGTTGCGCTTTTACCGATTCAATAAACTGTTTTCGCCCGATGTTTGCTGATCCAAATGAATAAGCCGAAAGTCTGTCAACACCGCGATATAAATTTCAATTTTTCCATGGTTTATATAGCCTCGTAAATCAGGCCGCTCGTTGCTTTTATTGACGTCGAATGAGTATACGTATAGCGTTATAAACACACGTACGCAATCCAGGGGGACGTTGCACGAGGGGGAAAAGATTGAAGATTGTTGGTAAAACGAACAACGAGGAGATTGATCGCGCAAAGCTTCGAGCAACAAAGTCACTTGCACTTTTCCCCCGCACGTTTTTTCAATCTACGCTCCGAGTTCCTTTTCCCCCGAGCAAAGTCGAGCGGAAATATGGAAGTTGCGGAAATTTCCACGTGGCCAACGGCTAATTGAAAACGAACGTTTGCAAAGCGCGCAGGGTTTTAATCGTTTCCAGCTAATGCGATTAAATTTCCATCGCCCGATTACCGCGAAAAAGGACCGTGTTGTTACGCGCCGCCAGTATGGAAAGCACGTTATTCAATACCCCGGGGCCGAAAAACCAGCGACGTTACGAGAACGCTCGTTCCGTTTAATCTCGCCCGGCGTTTCCGTGATTCCGCGGCTCGTGCGCGCGGAAAATATCGCGGCGTCGTCAAACTTCCGTAAATGATGGCGTGAAAAGACAAGCACGCGTAAGCCAACGGCGACCAGCGGTGCGTTAAGCCGATCGAGCGGCTTAGAATTATGGCCGTTCCTCTCTTCACACAATTCGTTCTATATACAAATACCCAACCGAAAAGTCGTGCTTTTCGAGCGCGATGTCGTGATTTATGCCAACGGAGCATCTGAGATGGTTATCCTCTTTTGGCAAAGGGCCCATTCCGAGTACTTTTCACTCTCAGACTAAGCACCTGCTAAATCGAATATCTAGATCTACTGAGATGCTTGCTTTTCGCCACCAAATCCACTGTTTTCCATAAAGATGAAAATAAGATTTGGTCCGATTCCCTTAGATACAGCTCTGTTCAACACGCGGAAGTTGTAATAATTCAATGTCAAATACGATTAAATAAAAAAATGTTTTCACCTTGTACTATAAACTTGAAACTTGAAAAATGTATTATCAAGTACATAACTTGAGAAGGTAAAGTGTACAAACGTAATTCATTCTAATTTACAACATCGATGAAAACCTTCGTATCGCGACAATGAGTCAAACGTTTCTCTAATGCGTTTACAAACAAAATATTCTTACTAAAATATTTACGTTAAATTACATGACTCACAATGATGATGAACAAAAATATTTACGCGAGATTACGAACTAGCTCCAGGTGGATTTCTTAAAAATATTCATGTCGTTCTTTCGTGTCATTTGGACGCGGAAAAGACCTTTTCAAAGAAAAATTTTAATTTAAAACAAATCAAGAAATTATCAAGAGGAGAAATTTCGAAATTTACATTTCTGGTTGTTTTAGAAGAGATCATTACCCGAGTCATTATCCTCATTAAAGACAAAACAAATAGATTCCGGGATAATGAAATCGTGCCGATTTGGAAAATCGCAGCGACGAGTTCGAAAAAACAAGGCCATTAAGGAATCCCGCCCTCTTCTAGTTTCATCGACTTGGATCGTTTTCAAGGGGATAATTAATGATTTGGAGAGGTACCAAGTCCCGTCAAGTCGGCACAACCAATTACTCAAATTTAATCCGCAGGCGCTCCTGCAATTTGTCGTCGAGGCCCGATCGGAATGAATGGCTCATCAACAAGTGTAGCTCGCGAAGAAAACTCGCCAGCGTAAAATTCCGAGGCGTCAATTGTGCCGCGTCTCTGTCACGAACAATGGCCTCCGTTGTAATTAAGACTCGGCCGTAAGAGAGATGCATGCGCCTCGTGTTCCCTGGCAGGACGTCACGTCACGAGAACGTGCGAGTCAAGTTCCTCGCACTCGCAGTAGCATGCCTTGCGCAATCGTGCCCAACGTAAACCATGCATCGCTGCAGTATACGCCACGCAAAACGTTCCCATACGTCCGCTCCCTCTCGGCATTTCTGCTCTCGTATGACATCCATAATGTCTATCTATTCAGTCGAGTCTGCGCTGCTCCTGACAGCCTATGAATCCCCGCTTGAATGTGTATTGTAAGCTCCAAATTAATATACAGAGCTTTCCCCTTCCGCTTTCTATACTCCCTGAATCGACTCCGAGCTCTAATCACTTTTCAAAAGAGAAAAATGCCTATTTCGAATGATTGCTGAGACAGTAACTTAACGAAGAGAGACTCAAGAATAAAAGAGCGTCTTGATCCATGGGATTATTCCGTAAACTATGAAAAAACGAAGTTTTTATATCTTTCGGAATCTGGAATTTAAATGTTGCATATTTCTGCATAAAAACGTGCATTTTTTCTCAAGTTTGTCATCTCCTTAAGCTTCTTGTCTTCCAGTAGCTAACGGAATTTACCCAAATCCTCAGACAATCCCGTTGCAACAACGAAGACCAACAATTAAGCTAGTCAAAGGTGGATGCGATCAAGAAACGCTGATCCGGATTCCTTGATTATGCGTCCGAGTTAACCCACGCGCCTCCGTCTCTGGGTTACAAATTGTTCCCTAACGAGCAAAATTTATAGGGCTTCTTAACGAGGCGTCGTCACAACAGCTACAAACAGTTGTATCGCATCTGTGGGTAATCGCCCTGTAACTGAGACAGCCGGAATGATATTAGCGGTTAAGCAAAACCTCCAAGACTTCGCGAGAGGGGTAAAAAACGAGGATGGAATCGCTCGTGGATGAAGGGGAAATTTCCGGCCATCATTTTTATTTCAACGTTTGGCTACGCGTCAATCTAGAAGGGATCGATTAATCGGCCCACCTGCGATTTCCAGTCGAACGCTCGAGCGCGCCGGCAGCTCTAACCCAATCAGAGATGGCTAGCGTTAATTTAACGCCACGCTTTGGGGAAATCCGTTTTTGCCGAGCTCCACTCAATTGCTGAACCAAATCGGTAAAGTACGTATTTGAAAACGACACACACACTGCGCCCCGATTATGTCATTTGTCGACACCTCTCGAGTTTTCGCCTTTTTTGCTACGCGTTTCAAACGAAATCTTTCCTCGTTTCGTACAGAAAACTACTTTGCTCCTCTTCGCTTTTTTTTCATCGCGTGCATTTCTCGCGCTCCTGAGATTCAATAAATAAACGACACAGACCCACTCTCTCGAGCTGAGAAAAATCATGGTCACTCGAGCGTGTCGGCGAGTCTCGCTCAATTTGTCGCATCTTCCTTCCCTCGTTTTTCCGAGACGTCACGCGCCGATACGAAAATCCTTAAAGTCCCAGAGAAATCAAGGATTCGAGGGAAATGACAAAAATAAATAGACAACACGTGGGACGTCAAAATAAGAGGAAAAATCGGGGAATGAATGTAAACCGACGTGCGAGCTCCCGTTTCTCTTTCTCTTTCTCCCTCCAACTTCCAACCCTTAGCGAATTTTCGCGAGTGTCGAGCTACCCCCGAGTTCTCCTCGAACCCATTCAAAATCACATTACGTCTGTTTCAATGCTTCCAGTCAAAACTCCAATTTAAAACTTTCCATTTATTCCCACCGCGTCGTCGCGGAGAACACGAGTGGGTTGACAGTTCAGGGCAATTAGAAATATCTCGACTTTACTCGCTGAAAATTGACCGGTCGAAGATCCGTTAATTCGATTCCAACTATCCGTAACGCTGTGAAAATGAATAAATGCTTTCGGGTTCGTCGCGACACAAAAACGTCCGCGCTGACATTCAATAATTCCATTCCCACCGTTCCCTTTTACTGTTCTCATTATAAAATGTTGAGGTACGAAATGAAATCTGGTGTCCCGTCGACCCTCGCGCGAGATATCGATGTTCGGAATGCTTTCGCATTCCGTGCAGCTACGGCAAGTTCGCGAGCAAACTTTTCCCTTTTCAAGACGAGGGAAAAGAGGGGAATACTTTTGATTTACCTCTAACAAATTAATGAGATTCCAACGAGATCCGTTCGCGTCCTTTGAGTCCGGCATTTTCCTATTCACCCCGGGGGCTGGAAAAGAAAACATTTCACTCGTGGTAATGGCGCTTACGGGACTCGCTCGTCATGTAATTTTCACTTTCGATCCCCGCCGGCGTGATTCTGGAGGGGGGGCAAAAAACAACGAAGGAAATTCAGCTATATGACCGAACAAAAAAACAACTCGGCAAAAATGAATATTTCATTCTCGCCGGGGAAGCTATTTCTCCCGGGATCTTCGAAAGCAGCTCGATTCCACATTCCGCAAATCATTCCGTGAGTTAATGTGTAGAAGGAAACCGTAATGCGGGCAAAGTTGCTTCGAGAAATGGGATTCCCCGACTGGGGCCTGGTTAATCTCGATCCATTGGACGTGCGCGGGAGAAAAATGCGCCGCTCTGTTCCTACCAAGTATAAAATACATCCGAAACTTCTTCCCGAGCGGATGAGAGGCCGGAAGATGGAAACACAAAAGGTCGTTAGTCAACGGTATTCTTTCATCGAGAGGTCGCGATAGAGGGGGAAAAAAACGTAGCGGGGACATGAAGAAAAGCCTCTGTTCTCCGGGGGAACGTAAATTTTGCATCGAAATGTGTTTAAAATCGAAAGGAGGAAAAAGAGGATGGATACGAGGACAAAAAACCCAGCATCGGGGTAACGCGTCGCCCGGAATATTTTTCCGACGGGAAGAAAGGAATCTCATTAATTTGCCCGAAGCGTCCTGAAAGCGTCAAAACTTTTCTTGATGTTGGAATCCGAGCTCCGAGAGTTTGTCGTCACAGGCGTGTCACCATGGCCGATAGTGATTTCCCCGTTCCCACATACTATGAATCACTGAGAGGAGTCCAACTGACGTGAAAATCGTGGGGATCAAAAAGTGGGAAGGTGTGACGTTCTCCGGTGAAACGTCGAAATTAGATTCCAGGATAAATCGCGCCACGAGACTGTTAAATGGATTCTCATTTATACAGTTCTACGTCGATCATATAGACCCGTCGTGAAAGTTCGTACGAGGGAACCCGTGACGCATCGAAATCCGCAATCTCCAAGACCGAGGTAATTTTCGACGGAAGAATATCCTTCTCCGAGCTGCTTAATTAGCCGGCTTTAATACTTCAGCAAGTTCAGACCCGCGCTCGGGAATAAGTAAAAATCTCGGAAAGTAGGAAAACATCGGGTAACTAATTTTTTATTTCTCACTGGAACCGCTGGCAAAGCCAAACGTCAAAGGATGTTTCGCTACGCCAGGGACAATAACATCGTTGCTACTTATATTTCTACTTGCAGTTTCCCGACTTTTTCAAGTTTTTCGACTCGAAATGTAATTTTCCTCTGAAAACTCGACTTTGCTACAATAAAACTCGAATAAACATTTCTAAATCAACTGAAACCCACGCAATCGCGCTCTAAGGAATTTATAGAGTATAAATTAGAAATGAAATCGCATTAATTTCGGCTCCGAGTTCATCTAGTATCGCCTTTCCCCACACGGCCTTGTCAATTAAGTCATCGTGCCTCGTCGTGTTTCTCCCGCGGCCCCATCGGCAACACGTGCAATCACGTTTGTTTACAGCGCGATAGAAGGTCGTCCTGACTTGACGCTCGCAACCAGCTCCATAATCCCAGTCTTCCATTAAAATCGAAGTTCCCATATCTTCGAATCAAATTGGTTCGCTAATCCAACGTCT
>JABFQM010002480.1:0-14949 GCA_022816865.1 Zelostemma sp. ZL-2020 | reverse complement strand
TTTTTTCGTGAAGAAGAAGATGTTGTTAAATAAATTATACTGGCATATTAAATGTAATTAATGACGTTGCGTTATAAATATTTTTTCTAATTCACCCTTGCATTAAAGTATCGATCCACCTTAAGTACCACATAATATTTGGTACCACGATTTTTTTCAGTGTATCGAAGAGTCATCAACGCTGTTTTTTATATGAAAGTACTTCCAGAGTTATTTTTGTAGAACGTAATAGAAGCGTTGCCTCATTGATACAGCGACGTTCAAAACTTCTTAATTGCCTTCACTCCTGGCTCCGGCAAAGAGCATTCGAAGTAAAATACATCTGAGCTTGTAAATGATCAGTCGCGCGTAATTCCCTCAGGTCGCTCAAGCGTCCACAACGCCTTGAAAATTTAACTCTTTATCGCTGCCAGGATTACGATTAGACTAGGGCAATTTCAAGAACTTCTTGAGCGCGCTATATGAGAAAAAGAGGAAATAATGCGAAAAGTTCTTCGGTGGCTGTGGCATGCGAGCTTGTTGGATTAAACACGTCATACTGGAGAAGCGAGCGTTGCACGCGATACAGTTCAGCGGACTTCCTCTGCTGCCCGCTTGTCTATTCTGCAATATACTATAACAATGTAAATGCGGTACTTGTGTTCCTGGATAGCGCGTCTTTTTTTGCGAGCATCAACCGCCCTGTATTTCCTTTCCGCGTCATTAATATAATGAAATCGGACATAGATAACAACTTTTTGCTTGTCATTTCTTTCACGCGCGCCCATTCGTGGCAAAATGCGATTTGGTTGTTGTGCGAGTTTCGATCTTTGCATTTCTTTTCGTCATTCCCTTCTTTCGGAAACTGATGTGGAAAAATATGTTGAATATTTTACGACTCGATCTATGGAAATGCTATTGTTATCTTCTTTTTTTTAGAAGGTCGAATGGAAAATGTAGCTTTATCAAGCTTTGATGAACGAAAGTTCAGGGACAACTCTGGTTTTAGGTCTGATCAGGCCAAATCAGGTCACAATAGCCCACTTTTTAGGCTTGATTAGGCCTAAACTATTTTTCCGTACTCGAAAAATTATTTTGTAGGTTCAAGAAAATGTTCTTTTTTTCTTAGATTCAGTTTTTTTGGTCTGATCAGGCCTCTTCAGGTGTGGACAGAAATTATGTCCAATCAGGCTTGAATGGTTTTCCGGGTTGCGAAAGTCGGATAATTTTTGATGGAATTTAACACCGATTAGGTACTGCATTGTTTGCTACAAATGAATGACATACATCTTATTAAAACTGTCGAAATTTAGTCAAACGAGAATAATTGATGAAATTCATGATCCAATTAAATTTGAAAATCATTCCGCTTTCTGGCGTTTGCGAATAATTCCTGACGGCGAATGACTAATTCGAAAACGCGTGATTTTACGAATTGTATGGATTTATCAGGTGATGCGAAATCGCTGAAATTCGACATATATATTCGAGCTTAAAGCGGAACGTCGAAAATCCCCGAATTCCAGTCGGCAGGCTCGTATATTTGCACTGGATTACGCAGGACGCTAAAAAACTCGGAAAAAAAATATTGCGAGAGCTTGATTCGCATTGAAAATCGTGATTGGCTGTTCATTGAAAAAGAGCACGCGTCGTAAACTTTTTTCTTCGCAACAATGGAGCCGAATAATGATATCGTCTCTTGAAAAGTAGAAAATCCTGTTGACAGGCGCGATCTCTCCTTTAAAGCCCCGGGACGCGACCAACATTTGAAAATTAATTAGAAACGTCAAGAAATTTATCTGCCCGATAGAAAATCGGAAAAAAATCTTCACGCAAATTAATTTTTTCCTTGCAATCATACAACTCGTTATAAAAATGTCAATCAGTTTTTTTTTCTTTTTTCTTTCGTAAAAGCAGTTTTGAAAGAAACTGATAACTTCGTATTTTTGTTGCCGAACTTAAAGTGGAGGAAATCGCCCGTGAAATCAACGGTTCTAAACAAACTTCGAAGATGGCATTACAGCAATAAATTTGTCGCTCCATAAAGCATCATCGTCTCATCATTTTATTTCAAAAGCACACTGGAGATGCTCGTAAAACTTTGTAATGGAAGACCCCGGGATTCGAAGAAAATATACATTCGTATCGAACATCGAATTGAATGAAGACAAAACTTGTTTTCACATATCTTGTCTTGTCTGAAAGAATTTTACGCCATTTATATTTATTAAAAATGGCACGCCGCGCCGTACTTTTTTTATAGGTAACATCTGTATAAAACGGGACGAAAATTAGCATTTTCGAGGTAAAAGTACCTGCCCGCGCTGTAAAACATGGCCAAATATGTTCATCATGTCATCGTAGACAGTTTATTCCCCGAACAAGAAACCGGAAATTAGATTCTCGATAAGATCTTTAAATACATACTCGGAGAATCTAATCTATTCCCTTGCTCTTCGCGCAAGCCATTCCGATAAGAATGCAATTTGCACTTGGAGACGTATGATAGCAGCAAAATCCCCCTTTCCTCCAACGCGAATGCAAGCCTCGACATCATCGCAAATAGTAAACAGTTTAACTATTCAACGCAACGTCTGTTCCAGGTTCGACGGTGAAGATGCGTCAAAGCCCAACTTTGTCATGGAGTAACAAGCTTCCGTTGAGCGTCGAAACGTTGTCACATCACGAAACCGCAATAATGTAACGACTCGAACCACTGGCCAATTTCCATTTCCCGCATAGTTCCCGAAAATGACAAAGCAGCCGGAAAATTCCACCTGTTCAAAGAGTCTTCCATCTTCTTCAGCGAATGAAACGCTCGTTTTTCGGAAAGGCGAGTTTCGAATGAACCTTCCATCAGCCTAAATGAAATCGCTTGAGCAATACGACACAAAGGCAATGGAAAAGTTATAATCGTGCGAATAATTGAATGAGGGAGAGGAAGAAAGGCGAGGGTGTAATTTAATTGGTTCCCAGAGCGGGGCAATATCGATGAGCCGGGATTTTTAACTGGCGCCAATAAAACTGATACGGAACTTCGTTAGCTCGCTCGCGCGTAAGGTCGGCGAAGTAGATCGAAGGCGGACAACAAAGTTTTAGTCATGATAAAAAAGGAGAGCTGAATTTGCACAGAAGGCCAGAAATGCGGGACGGTTATAAATTGAGCAGTAGTAATGGCGCTACAGACAGGAGCAACTGAATAGATAAATTCCGCGATTACAACGCCGGCTGAATGTAACGTTCGATTGAAAATAATGATTATGCTGTCGATTAGCGAGATTTGTGATGTCCTCGGGGTCCAGAATTTCACCGAGGGCCTGGATTTCACCGACTTTAACCTCACCGAGCTGAACTGCAGCGGGATTTACTTGAATGGAACCAACAGCAGCGTTTTCGAAGAGAAACACACGCCGTACAAAGATCGGCCCGAGACCTACATCGTACCCTTCGTTTTTCTCGTCATTTTCGTTACGGGAATCGTCGGCAACTTCGTCATTGGAGTCACGATTTTTGGCAATGCTCACATGAGAAACATCCCCAACTATTACATCATGTCTTTGGCCGTGGGCGATTTTTTTGTAAGTGCGTCTGATCAGATCTGAAACCAGAACTTTTAGTCATCTAAAATATCAATGCAAACGTCGATTTTTGGTTACGAATACTTGATAGTATTTCCATTTCGGAAAGAAGCGCGTTCCAAATGGGAAACTGAGAACTGACAAATCTGATTATACGAATAGATGCACCCGGAAGGAAAAGTAATCCGCTTATTTCAAGCTCCAAGTCAAGAGTAACTTACCTCAAAAATTTCTTTGATGCCCTTCAACTAGATAATTTGAAAATCGAGTTCAAGTGCATTATTTCCGAGTAAAGTCTCGACTAAATCTTGAATGATAAAAGCTTTGATACGCAGAGCGAAGAACTAGAAGTCTCGCTGTTCTTCGGAAAAAGTAACATTTTAGATAAACAGGATTTATCGTTCCGAAAAAAGTAATCCGGCGAAGTGCATGTAAAATCGGCGTTTTTCAGTTGATTTTAACGTGCGTCCCGGTTGCTATCGCGTCGTATTCAACGGAATCATGGCCCTTCGGATTGGAGGTATGCAAAGTGACGGAATTCATCAAAGACATGTCCATCGGGATATCGGTTTTCACGCTGACAGCCTTATCAGCGGATAGATACTTCGCCATCGTCAATCCAATGAAAAAGCTGCACGCCACGGGTAAACTTAACCCTCTTTGACATCATTTTAATTTGTCAACTGGCTTTGAAATATCACTTTCAAAGTGATAAATCGATGTTGACAGTCTAATACTACTCGCGATTTTCAACTACGTCACTGACTTCGATAACCCAGGAAAAAATGGTTCAAAACCGAAATTCGTCTTTGATTACCGTAGAAACTTTTGGAAAAATTGATACAGTCGATTTATATGTGAAGTAGAATTTTAATGAAAGATTCAGACATTCATTTTTTAGGTGGAGGCAAACGAGCGAAAAGAATAACGTACGTAGTGGTCGGATGCATTTGGATCTTCGCATTCGCGTTCGCCACGCCCGCGATGTATTTTTCTTACCTGAAAAATATAAGGATAAACTCGGTTCTCACAATTCAGGTCAGTTCGCGAACTCTTCGCTCAAAAATTCGTGAAGAATGCCGTAAAATCTGTTTCAGGTTTGCTACCCTTTTCCGGAAAAATCGGCCCTATTCGGGACACTCCACGCGAACTTCATGATTCTAATACGATTGTTCCTTTACTACGTTTTCCCCTTGATAGTGATTGCTGTATTTTACATGCTGATGGCGAAGCACTTGGTTCAGAGCACGCGAAATATTCCTGGCGAAATGCAAGGTCAAGTGAGTAAAAAAATCTTTTCTTTCTTGAACGGTGAGAACAGAAATTGAGGCAAATATTGAAAGTGCAAGACTTCATTAAAAATGAACTCTGCAACAGAATCCTTTCGGTACATTCCATTGAATAATTTAAATTTGTACAAGATCGCATTCTCATTCCGAAGTTTATCGTGCGAATATTTATTTAGTTGTTAACTTAATTTGCAGTTTAAATCGTGGAATAAATTGACAATTTATGGTCGAGTGGCTATGAACTTTTTCGTTATTGTTTTTAATTGAAAAATCAAAGAGCAAATGAAAGTACATATAAATATTACTGAATAAACACACCAATTTTGCAATAAAAATACAAAGTTCTCAATCGAACATTCGGTGCAATATGAATAAATGAAAATACATAAAAAAGCAATAAAAAGGTATGCATTAGTGGTATTTATTTAACGTCAGCATGCAAAAATGTATCAATTCCGTGAAAGGTACAAATTGTACTTTTTTGCTTCAACAGAAAACAGGGAAATGGGCACTTTGAGATTTCCATACATTACAAATAAAAGTCTACTTTCCTCTATAATTTAAAAATATATCGCCTCTGGGTTTTGTACGGTTTTGCATAACAATACAAAAATCATCAAACTTATCGTTAACAAGTTTAAAACGCGCAACAACTTTAAGAAATGAGGAAAACTGATTTCAAAAAATTGATATCTCTCGTGAAAAGCATCGAATAGCGAAATAAAACGAACATCGCGAAGACCAAACGATCACGAAAACGAAGTACTAATAATTTGCAATTCCATAAAACCACGCCGCTGAATCGGCTATAAACACAATTGATATTTTCGTCTGATTGCCCCGAAGTGCATCGAAGCTCAAAAGTCCATCACAGCAAAACATCCCTCCGCGTAATCCGATGCTGTAAATCGTGAGAAATGTTTTCCAGAACTCAAAGATTATTCCGAAGCGGAAAAACTCTCGACGGAGCCAATTCAGGGCGAGACATTTTACTCGGGTTGACCGATCGAGTCATTTGCGTTTACGAGAAAGTGTCAAGGAGAAAAATATAAGTCGGCGCGATGAGATTTGTCCCGCGAGGAATTTTATTCCTCGCGGAATAAGTATTAAGAATTCAGATTTCTCGTGGTTCGCATCAACCGTCGAATTGTTTGTCAATCAGGTAAAACAGGTGAAGGCCCGGAAAAAGGTGGCGAAGATCGTGAAAATACTGGTGGTGATATTTATGGTGAGCTTTTTCCCCCAACACGCGTTCATGGTATGGTTCTACTTCTGCCCGTCGTCCGAAGCAGACTACAATCTTTTTTGGCACATCACACGGATCGTCGGCTTCTGCATGGCTTTCATGAACAGCTGCATCAATCCAATTGCGCTCTGCTGGGTCAGCGGAAGTTTCCGCAAGTATTTTAAAAGGTAATGGGGAAAAAGTCGCGTCGCGTTATCTCGAAGTTTGCGGGCTCGGAAAAATATTGTTCTTGATTTCCAACTTCTCTCGAAAAGTTCGAAAACTCGGATTATTAAGCTTCGCTGGTCTTTTTGACATCGCGATTCAGCGCGGATTTCGTTCCACGAAATTGATCGAGGATCGTTCATTTTTCTCCTTGCTAATTGGCAGTTCGAGTCTCGTTACGCGGTTCTAACGAGGTTGATCAATTCGAAGGTATCTGCTGTGCTATTGCTCCTCGGAAAACCAGCTTGTCAGTAACACGGGCAGTCAGTTCCGGCGCGGGCACAGCTATTCCTCGACTACTTCGCGCCGTCATACCAGTTCGAGGAGGCCTCAACAGATTCAGCTGCCAACTTGGCCGAGCACCAAGGCCGGAGTTCGGACGACGTTTCTCGACCACGAGACAACCGTTACGACTGGCTGCATTAATGGCACCGAGCAGCGGATGTGAGGTAATTTTTACGATCCCACGTTTCGGAAATACAAGTTTTGAACTTTGTTAACCGTAAACGTGATCGGAGGCTCGTAATTTTGACGTAATCGTGTTACTTTCCGGCGAACGACGGATTTCGTGTACGAAATTCACGAAACCCTTGAAATTAGATACTTAAAAAATGAACAAACAGCATTTAAAGGATCAGTTAGTTTAAGAACCCCAAAGCCACGCAATTATACAACAGAGTTTCTGCGACAATCTCGATTCAAAGGGCAAATTAATGCAATCAGCTTTTGTCAATGAAAACAGCGGATATCGCTGAGATTATAATGCGGAAATTCAATTTACTTCGTGATACTGCAGGATCAAAATCAAAGGTGAATCGCTTCGAGTATAATGAGTGACAAATGAGGCTGATAAAGCATTATGGATATTACATTCTAATTGCGTTTCTGCGTCGCAGGAAGCTTCGTTTCCACGCTACGAAACATCGACACAAATCAAAGCAATTTTCCGGGAAAAAGAAGCGGAAAGAGAGCAATCTGTTCTTTATTCCCGGAGATCCAATTACGAACAAAACGGAGTTGATTCAGATTACTTAATTGGACATTCACGTGGAAGTTGCATCTATTTCCACAGTTTTTGGGATATTTCGATTCTCGGCGATAAAATGAAAACGTTTTTCTGTACTAATTGAATTTACAGTCAATTTATAAAGTCTAGAAACATTGTGGATTTACAGCGATTTAAAATACAATTACAAATTATTTTTTCAATATTTTATTCAAGTTCCGATGTTATTCTATGAACAAATTGTATTAGAAATAAATACAATGGAATTGTCTCTAAGATAAAGTGCGCATTTGCGACAAGTGGGCAGTTAAATTTCTACTGCCTCTTTTCCGCGTCGTTCAAGTTCGCGTTATCGATCATCGCGGAAAACGACCCGAAGGTTTCGAAACCTCATTTCCGCTGGAAGCGATACCTCTATAACGCAATTTAGATTTTCTTTCGCATTTCGTTCGATAGGACTATTTTCTGCCTCGCAGATCAAATCCCAAGCGCAAAATTCAATTCGGCTTTCGCAAAATCTTTCGATAGAATTTCGCGGGAAAAATTGCAAAATGCCAAGTGATGATTGCGATTGTTTCCCGGAGGGAAACAATTTCGCCCTTGTCGAATCAATTCGTCATCTTTTCTAGGTCGAAGGACCACGCGGTAAATGTGACTCCACGGAAAACTCTTAACAACCCTGGAAGAAATCGGGATGATGCGCTTCGAGAGATTGTGGACGTCGAAGTTCGAGGACTTTGCCAAGGATTATCTCATCTCGCAAGTTTCAACGCGACTTTTATTTTTGGCGAGTGTCGGGGCAAATATTATTGGACCAAAACATTCGCGCGATTAGCAGATCGAAGCGATTACGGAAGAACGTGGAAATTCCACGCGAAAAATACTTAAGGGTAACTTTGATCGTTGTACGAAATAATGGGTAAAAGTTGCCGTCCGAAGTAAGTACAAGTAACTTCGTCTCCGGTTGGCCATTGCGATAATGAAGTTCGTAACTCCCGAGACCTTTGCTTTGTCGCGTCATCAAGAGGGGGAGGTAAACGGGCTCCCAGAATTTATTAAACAACGCCGGTACTTTCCCGGCGCGCTCGATTAATTTCGTATTTTTCGAAACGAGAATTTCGGGAAACGTCAGTTTTCCTCGAGAAATGTACAAACGTCGATTACCAAATTGTAAATCAATTTTGCAAAGTATTTAACCGGCGCCAATTATTGTCGAAAAAATTTGTTGTACAGTGTTAAATGTTCGTTACGTGTATGTACCGTGAATCGAAGAGGAAAATAATGTAGATATTTTGTAAAATACATCATTTACTTCGAAAACTCGCTTTTCTTTCGAGCTCGGGAAAAGTGTTGAATATTCCTTATCGTCTATTAATCATAGGTGTCAATGAGCGCAAAGTTGTCAGTGGAAGATCGATTAAAAACCGCTGGGCACGATTGACAATCGATTTACAGTCCGTAATCCCCTTCAAAAACCATATATCTACGTTAAAATTATGCGCCGAAGCACTCGATAGGATTTGGTGTTCCCTGGGCAAAGCTATATGATAATAATTCCCTGATAACGCCTGAATTTGTAATCCCATTATCTAATTTTCAAAGTTAAACTTTCACCATTAAACATTCAAGAAACATTGGAAAATCGCGATTGAAAAGTGACTGTCGCCGAGTCCAAAATCGTCGCGAGAAAAAATAACGATTTTCCGGATCCAGGAGGGTAAAATCTTCCGTCCAATCTGAAATCTGAAGGATGGCCCATTCCGGGGGAAAGAAGTCCAACGACGCGTCCGTGACAAAAGCAACGAGGTGGGTTTTTTCCGAGATCGAACGCTATTCGTCTTCGTGTACCCAAAGGACGTTAAGATTGCGCCGACTTTTTCGGTATCGCGTCTAACAATTTATTGCACTTTTCCGCAATTCTCTGTGCAGATTGGCGCGGATTAAACATACAGCGATGAAACTTCTCCGGGAAGAAAAAGCGCTGAAGGAAGCGGCGCGAGGTAGAACGCGTACAGCGATGTTTTACGTTTACAGCTTTTTTCTTTAACCTAATTTCGTCCATTGCCAATCACAGAATCGGAGGAGGCGAAAAAAGTGTTTCAGGGATGCGGGAAATGCAGGGGCGAAGGCGAGGAATCGGAATTCGCTCACATGGACGATCTTTGTCCCGCCGAAAGGCAGCGATTGAGCGAATTGATCAAGAGCCTCGTCGAGTACAAAAAATCGAACTCGCGGTTGTTGTTCAGGAAATATTCACTTGTTTCTACACGCAGGTGCACTCGGGAGAAAAATAAAGCGGAAGAGGAATTGGAAACTTTGAGAGCGGAAAAAGGCGCGATGGAAAGTCGATACGAGCTTCTCCATGATAAAAGCGAGGATGAAAAGAGCCAACTGAAGTCGCAGGTAATGCTCTGCGTTATTTTTTTGACGACTCGTAACGCTTTTAACAAGCGTGTTTGCGCGATGAAAGGACCGCAGCTTTATCGGGAAATGTTTGAATTCAGAATTGTGTGCGACTTGTGATGTCGGGGCGAAGTAGTTATAGTTCCAAGCTCATTTGGAACGAACGTAAAAAAGAAATTCTTGTATCGCAGTTGGCCGACGCAGTGGCCGAGGTAAATAAGCTGAAATTACAGACGTCGCAGTCTTTCAACCTTCTGACGCAGCAAATGAAAGCTCGGGAAAGAGAGTTTTCTCATTTAACAATTACCAGGGAAAGCCTTCTTCGGGAAAAATCGCAATTAGAGAAATCACTTGACGAAAAGGAAGCGAAGCTACGCGACGCCGAGGCAAAAATAGAAAGGGACCGGGAAAAAGCGGAGATGGACAAATTGCTGATGCTCAGAGATCGCGTTCAGAAATTTACAGT
Source organism: Zelostemma sp. ZL-2020 (assembly GCA_022816865.1). Lineage (NCBI taxonomy): Eukaryota > Metazoa > Arthropoda > Insecta > Hymenoptera > Platygastridae > Zelostemma > Zelostemma sp. ZL-2020. The sequence continues at coordinate 4,778 of JABFQM010002480.1, read as the reverse complement.
CGAGTTGAAAGACCGGAGCACTCAAACCAATTCTCTTGAAAATACGAGGTACTCGAATTCGCAATAAAAATTTTGAAACGCGAGAAAATATCGAACTTTCCGAATTTTTTCTCTGCGTTTTTTTTCCGGAATCGGCGTTTCATTTGTCACGTGTTTGCGCGATTGAAATTCGTCATGTCGGGTCGTTGCGCTCTGAAAATCGAGTTCGTGCTTCGGAAATAACGTAAACACGGAGTATGTAATTTTCTTCGTCAGTTTCAGTGCTTCGCCGATGGATTCGCGCTCCGATACGGCGTCGTGGACAAAGTTTCTCATGCAGAAATTGCCGAGCACGCGATGGACGAAGAACAAAGACGATTTGGAGCATTGTTCGGCGGAGGACAAAGTCGTCGAAGATGTGTTTTTCAGCAGGAAGAACTTCAACCCCGGAGAATACGAATCCGTCGCGTCGCTGTTGCCTCGGCCCTAAATCCGTGTAAATTAACGAACACTTTTCCTCGAAACAATTAATTATTTTTGCGAACGGCGATGTTTTATACCTCGAGTTTAACAGTTTGTTTTCGATAATAAAGCAGCATCTGGCCTCGGAGAATTAGAGGAGTTAAGTCGAATTAATGCGAAAGGATTTCGCAGCTTTGCGCACTCGAAAGTTCGTGCTTCGTAGTTCGAATATTGTTCATTGCGGCATTATTTTACAACAATTTCAAACCGTTACCGCAAAGTTGGAAAAATGATTTAATTTACAAGTACTTACTTGTGAGTTTCGAAAAAAAATTTTTCGATCAAATAAAGAGTCGGAAATGTCTCGAAAAATCGATGGAAACTTGAGGTCGAGAAAGATAATTATGGCCTTCCGATGTTTACTCGGGTTTTTGGGCTAATCCACCCTCGAGAAAAACAGAATTCGTCGAACTTAATTCCATAAAGTTGTAATGATTGCAACCCTTATTAACACCCCCGGAAATTAAATGGAATGAACCCCAAGACGCCGGAAAAAGCTTCTTGTTCCTTTTAATAACTTCGAGTGATTCAGTAATCAACAAATCCCCGCAAGATAAATATAGCTTATCTACGACCCCGAAAAAAGTGTAACAAAATTATTCACCATTAACTAAATTATCATTACAAAAAGTATAATCTTAGCATAAAACGCGTTTGTTGAAAAGCAAATACAAAAATAAAACTCAAATCCGGTAAAACCATCCGAATTTTCGCAGCTGAAACAAAATACTGGAAAATGAAAGCCATTTTCATAAATATCAAGCGTGTAAGCTTTTATTAATCGATTTATTACATGATACCACTTACAATAACTCTATTGTATCATTATAATAAATGCAGCATTAATGCATACTCCATTTGGTAAACCGAAGGGAACGATACATTCGCGTGGTCTTAAATTATCGACTTACAAATAAATACACGAACTTACATATTCAATACAGATCGGATCAAAAAAATGCCTCTTCTACACTTTGGTAATTCCTTCGTCTCATAAAACAAATATTTACGTCTCATCATTTATCTGCTTCATATGTATATAATATATATATTCATTTATTAAATAACTATTTATAAGTGATCGTATTTTCATCCCTTTCTCTACCCTTCTCTCCCTTCTTTTTACTCGTCTTTGTTCTCCACCTTCAATCACCTACGTAAATATATATATAATTTCTCAGCATCGCCTCGCGCCCAGCGTTGTCGTTGATAGAGCTTTTAAATATCAAATACAATTAATAGACAATCGTCGTACGCTATCACGGTTAACAAAATAAAACTATTAAACGCTACAACAGTCGGCAAGCGAAACTCGTGAAACGATACACCCCAAGTTTTCGGGCCTAAAATACACGTCCACATTCCTGACAGAACAAACCAATTTTCGACCGCGAAACAACGCTAAACTTGACAAACTCGCGATTATTTCCACGATGTTGATGACGCATGCTCGCCGTGCGGTGAAAAAGTGTCGACTTTCCCAGCACCGCGGTAACTTGTATTACTTTATACACAATTGGATGAGTAAAGAAGAATTCGCGCTAACACAACCGAGAAGTAAAAACGGAAAATTACGGGAATAAAAGTAATACTGCTGCAGGTCTTTTCCATTATGCCGGAAAATCTTGTTCGCTCGGGTTTCGAAATGTCATCCCCTTTCCCTTAATTACGCACGTTTCTTTAATTAAAGCACATCTGGTAACGAGTTTCGTAGTCTTCGAAAAATCAATAAAACTTCTAATATCAAAGGATAATAATATCTACAGTAATGGCAATAATAATCTTAATAATATCCACGAGATCACACCTCGTTCAACTGACTAGAAAAAGCGTGACGATTATACGCTTCCCACGCCAATGAGATCACTCTACGTGTACAAAAGTAGCTACCGAAACAATGCAAAATATTCATCTCACTCCAATCCCGAGAGCTCTCTACTATTTTTACATCGTTGGTCGAAAAACAATTAAAATTACATCGAAGGAACGTTCGACTACAAGTGTCACGGATGAACTTGTTTCTCGGAAAAAGATGGCAATTTTATTGCACGTCGCTCGCTTGACACTTTCCAAAACAAAGATGTACAAATTCATGAAAATTCAAATTCAAACAAAGTGCGAAAAAGAAGCTTCGAGGCGAGCGCGTTTATAAATTAAAAAACCGTTGATGAGTGAAATTAAAGGTCCCTCCGCCGCGAGAAACTCGGAACATTAAAAATCTTTAGATTAGCTTTCAACATTACAGCGACTGCGTCTATATAAGTGCCTAACACATTCGAGTTGCAATATCTCTCAGGGCGTTAGATTCAAAAAGTTTCAACATCCAATAGAGGTCCTTTAGCCTGTCCCGTCTCCAGCTTCGAACTCGTTGTCGACGACGGAAACGATCACGAGTGACTTGAGATAATTGCACGAGACGACAAGAAATGATAGGGATGAGATGCGCGTAGACATTTTAGGCGTGACGATAATGGATCTCGACTGTCCAAGATAACGCCAACGTCCGTCATGGAAATACAAAGAATCTGCAGTTTTACCCGTCGAAACGATACAATTCAATTAATCGGAGCGAATTCAATACAAATGTAACAAAAGTACGAAACGCCGGAAACGAATGTTAAGTACAACGTCGGCGTTAAAACCCGGGCAGTCGAGGGTGAATCTCAAATTACCAGTACATTAATATCTGACTAGAATGCGATAATAATGACGGCATTATTTAAATTACCTAAATTTACACGTTTAACAAGTGACACACGTGTGCTCATTTTTCGCGAACGACTCGAACCGAAGAAACGTTTCCAGAAGAAACGCCCGGCGAGGCCGCTTGACTTGGTGCGTGTCTGTGTGTCGAGGTATGTGAGCCTTCGACGCCGTGTTTTTCATCACTCGAACATTACCGGGAAGCGAAAGTTGCACAAATCCGCGTCGGATTGTCGCAGTATTCTTTTCGAGGCTTGAGCGACGGCACTCATCATCTCCGTCAGCGCGTCCGTCACTCACTTGGCTTTGGTCGGCATTTCCGGAGGTGGTGCGAGCGTTATCGGAGCCATGTTCGCTGCACCAGGTCCTCTCCGAGCCAACTTCGACCTAAAACAATTCGAATCATCAATAATCATCGATAAATCATCGACCTCAACAAAAGCCTACCTGATTTGACCCGCCAAAAGAGGATTGATCGCATAGAGCCAATCGTAGACTTCCTTATCGCCCAAAGTTTGCAAAAGGTACCCCCGATGTTTCGTCACGACACTGAAAAAACACCTTCTCGTTTTACCCGAGGTCAAATCACGGGAACCAGAAAAAAAGCGAAAAGTACCTGAAAGTGTTCGGCACTTTGGCCATCGACAATTGGTCCTCCGAATACTCGACCTGGGCAGTCGCGAGATTGATCAATCCTCGCTCAACAGGGTCCTTCTCTTCTCTGAAGATAAAGACGTAGGGTCTGCGAACCGCCTGGAAAAAAAAGTTTCAAGGTCAAGGATTTTACCGGAAGGAACGGCGGAAACGAGCCCGGAACTTACCACCCATCGCTTTTTCCATCCGTTGGTCTTGTGCTCGAGCACATTGAGATATCCTTTCCTGGCGATGACCGGGCTGATGCGGATTTCCTCGACCTCGGGAACGTACAGGACGAGGCTCTCTTTCATCGGAGACGTCGAGCCCAGCGGAGCCGGGGCCAAACTGTTGCTCCCTTGATTCGCTGATTCGCCGCTCAGCATGCTCTCCTGGAGCTCGTGTAACCTCGCCCTCTCCGGCGAGCTCAACCTAAAGATGCAGGACTTAGAACTGCTCTTCACTATTTTACCTGCGGACTGCAAGTAACATTCCTGTAACTGCCGAACGCTCTTTTTCACGGTTATCGAAAAAATCCGGGCTCCAACAAAAGCGTGATTTAGCCTCTAGTCTTACTCTCGTACCGGAAGCGAAATAAGCGCAACGCAGACAACCGCTACAGGGCGTTTCCGGCACATCAGGAAAGTTACCTGCTCGAAAAGTGAGGCGAATACTGACTCTTGCGAGGAGGATGATACCACCGAGGAAATCATCGAGTTCGACAAATCCGTGACATTTTCTTCCCCGGGGGAAACGTCCGAAAGAACGATGGGCTCCTTGCTCGGTATTCTTCCCTGGATCAGTTTTATGTACTTGGTTGTTAAGTCGCGCTCCCTGTCCGTCATCTCCCAAGGCTCGTACACGTCCTTACTCATCGATTTCTTCAATTTCACGGGACTCGCGTGCGACTCGTTTGTCGCCTTTGCCACCATGTTACACAC
>JABFQM010002479.1:0-14950 GCA_022816865.1 Zelostemma sp. ZL-2020 | reverse complement strand
CTCGCGTATTTTTTTTCATGAAGAAGAAGATATTGTTGAATAAATTATACTCACATATTAAATGTAATTAATTATGTTGCATTATAAATATTTTTTTCAATTCGCCCTTGCATTAAAGTATCGATCCGCCTTAATAAAATGCCATTCCAAAAAAAACCCCAGGTTTTTCAGAAGTTCGGGGCAACCCCGGCAAGATAAAATCTTCCGAGTAGCTCCCGATTCGGTTGGAAATCGGCAAAGTCAAGAAGCTAATTTCTTAAGCAACGACTCGAAGTAGCTCGTCGTTATTCCGTTCTATTTACAGAAAATGGGACGCTTTCGCGGTTTCACCCACATCCCTGGATTCGTTATGCGAATAACAAAGCGTCTTGGCCGAAATCCATGTCCATCTACCGAATTCACGTACTATAATAATAACCTCTTGACCGTCGTATATCAAGTATCATTTACATCCCAATTCTCTCGGGCATTCATCCGCGAGGCGACTTCATAAATTAGAAGGAACATCCTCGGTTTTATAGCCCACTGGACCTTAAATGCCGCGTCGTTGATTGCGCCCGCCTCGTCCTGGAGTCGCGTATCGCTTGCAAAAACCACGACCTGAGACAAAACGGAAACGATCGTGTGCCAAAGGATCCTGACAGTCGAGGCTCCGCGCCACGTAAAAGTGTAAACGAAGGTGGTGGACACACGAACAAACTCGACCGAGCTCTCTCTCTCGGCGTTTCTCCTCTCTCTCTTTCTCTCCCTCTTCCCCCAGGATTCCCCACCTCCCGACAAGAGAGATGGGTGTAGAAAGGAGAGAAAAAAAGAGGCCGCGTTGGTTCTCATTCGATATAAATCGCGGCGCCTTACATCGAGTTCATTTACAAAAAATTTCTACAAAAACGCGTCGTTGCAAATCGATGCAAAAATCATGTCCGCGCGAGGGAAAAAGTTGCTCAACTTTTTCGTTGGGCTGGATTTTGGGGCTTTCGAGTCGTCGATCGCGAGTCGAAAAATTTCGGGTTCGCCGGAGAGTTTTTCCAGCGACGCGGAAGATGTTTCGCGGAGGAAATGTTGGGTGCGTATGAAATATGAGAACCACCGTTCCTGCTCTTTTCCCCTCTGCCGACGAGTCACGTCCTCTCTTTCTCTTTCTCCCCGTAACACGGGGTGGCTAGGAGGTTTTAGGGAGAGAGAGAGGGAGGTGGGTCGTGTACAATCGCCGACAAAAGTCCTCGTCACCCCCCTTCGTACATTCCGCGCTAAAATTTCGATTTGTATATTTTATTTTGGATTGTCGATTCGAAGGTTCATCCGTTAATTATAAATTTTACGAAAGTACACGTAAAGAGGTGAATTATTCAACAGTTGGCTTTTAAAAAATGGAACAAACCGGTGTGTTTCCAAGTTTAAAGTCGGATTAAAAACGTCCGCGGGTTCCTTTTTATGCTCCACGATAATTACGTTTTTCATGTGTTGGAATGCAAATCGTGCACACCGACATTTGTTGCCGGGTATTTCGACATATTCAGAGGACGCGAGAAATAAGAATTTCACGCGAATCAAAATTGATGTCACGGAAATCGTTGCCAAGAAGTCGAAGCGTGAAAAAGTTTTCGAGAATCGAGTCGTATTCGCAACTGAAAATTGCAACGAATTTACATTTTTCGTACAATTATTACCGTAATCTTACATCAACCCAACCATGCAAATTTCATTCTATAAATAACCGCGAACGTGCAAAATTTGAATGAAAAATTATTCAGAATCTCGCGCATCGAAACCAGTTTTATCAGCGCCAAAGCATCTGTTTTCCAGATGAAATCGCTGGTATTAATAACTCAAACAAGCGTTCACTTCCTTGCAAAGAATAAACACGATTTTCATTTCAACATTCAATGTCGCTATACATCATTTTCAAACGAATACAATCTCCTTCAACGAAATCTTTCCTCACGTTTCAACCGTCAATAAAAACATGCTCAACGCACCCTGGATCCATTCTGTCGACTGGTCCACCAGGTCCCATCATCGCGGGATGTCCCGGGCCCATTGGTCCGGCCATCGGATGTCCTCCGGGTCCAAAAGGACTCCCAGGTGGTATGCCATACTGCGGTCCGGCGAAAGGCTGCCCGGGTGACGGGAAATGCGGATTTCCCGATCCGTGGGGGACAAATGGCGGCCCGGACGATCCGGGCCTACCGACGAATTGCGAAGGCCCGGACGGCGAGCCGAAAGGGCTGGGTCCGGGGCCGTTATAAGGTGGGCCGGAATTATTCGGCGGTGGTGGAAAGCCCGCGGAATTGGGCGGAGGACCAGGACCCGGCGTAGAGGATCCGCTGGGTGCCGGCGACGCCGTGTACTGCGGCGTCGCCGATCCCGGCTGCGGTCCCTGATAAGGTGGAACGCTCGCCGGGCTTCCTGCTCCGCCGGGGAAAGGACTTGGCCCTTGGAAAGCTGCATTGCTCGGCGGACCGCCGCTGTTGTTATAAGGACCCGGACCACCGCCCTGACCCACGGAATTTGGCGTGAACGGCGAAGCCTCCGAGCCGGGCGGTGGGCCCTTCCAAGAGGCCGGCGTTCCTGGATCCTCCAGCGTGCTAGTGGCTGCCAATGGCGTGTTCAGGCGGCTACAGCCTGAAACATTTTTCGAGGTTAATCGGTGTTTGGTTTTTGGGGAATTGTTGCTTTTCCAAAGTAAGAATTCGACGCTTTTTGGGAGGAGCGGTGGAAAGTATTTATGTATTTGTGTATCGTGATGGAATTTGAAAATTTTTTTTAGTTTAACGATGAAGAGAATAAGGTTTTGGCTGGGTATAAACAAGGACGATTTATCGCGCGAGAAGACGATTTTACCACCTACTGGTTCAGGCTCGAGGTGCACTTCCGGACGGTGCGGAGAAAAAAGTTTGACGGCAACTTTGTGATTTCTGAGTCTCGTTTGTTGATAACTTGAGGGGTTTTTTTTGGAGTGATAGCGATGAATCTTTATCGATGATTGGAACAATGTTTTAATGAACTGATGAAACGTTCTACAGAAAAAATATGCTGAATGCTTTTGAACGTCGTTTCCTGCATTACGTAACGTTGGGTAAGAATTTTATGTCTCTTCCATTATCGGAAAACTTTTCGAACTTTTGCGCAATATGGGATATTTTTTATCGTTATTTCAACAATGTTGATGGAATTCTTTGAAGACATTTTACTTTCACTGGAAAATTGTTACTGAAAATGGGCCACAGAATAATTAAAATAATAATTATTTATTTGATGGTGTTACATATTTTTTTAAGGCAGTGAAGGACAAAATTTGTAATAATTTCCGGAAATGTTCAAAAATTGAAACCACAAAACCTAATTTTGTCTAATTCGTGTATTTTTACACGAATTCAATGACACAAATTACAAAAATGATTCTCAAAATTAATTAATTACATTTTTCGAACAACTTGGAAAATTTTAATTGATAATGATTTCGAGCTTTTAATGAATCGGGAAATTCCCTTCATATAAAAATAATTCAAATGTCGAAATGAAAATTGACTGTGAAGGAATAAGTAAAAAGAATACGCTTTTTCTCACGTCAATTTATTGAAAAATCAATTGTTTTTTGGAAAAATGTACTGTTGTAATTTCATTTAACTTTTCTTAATTATAAACTTGGTTTGAAGAGCAAAGTTTGCATGAAAATTAGAATGGAATAAAATAAGAATCTGTGCAAATAAACAATCGATTTTGAATAAAAAAGTGCAACCTACATTTGAAAATGCCAAGTCATGTTTACCAAGAACTGAAAGAAATCGATGATGTTTACTCTATTTTTCTTTTTTTTTAAGGTTTAATAAAAAAACACTTGCAATTTATGGTTTTACTTAAATTTCAACGTAAAAATCTTGGAAATTTCCACGTTTTCCCACCCAAAAATGTGACTTTTCCATGGTTATAAATTAGGCTTTGTTGCATAAAGACAAATATTTTCTAGAATTTAAATTATAAACTGAGGAGCTCGTTTTTTTATTCAGTTTCTCTCAAAATTGAGTGTTCTTTTGCCGAAATAAAGTATTTTTGATTATTTGCAAAATGAGCTGACTTTTTTATGTGACATTGGAATAATGACATAAATCCAAGAAATTTGTTTGCAAAAAAACAACATTTCGACATAAACTTTTTAGGTAGCCAAACAATTGTAAACAAATAAATGAAAATGTAATTGTATACATATTTATATGAAAAGTCATAAAATTGCTTCCAAAAATTACAATAAAAAATCAAAATTTTCAAAAAAGTATGAAAAAATTTTTAGTTCTCTTCGTAACATTCTAGTTATTTCGAGAATTTTGGTATCGTCAGAAAAACTTGTATTTCTCATAAATTTTACCATTTCATGATAAAATTAACCAAAAACTAATTTCATAATCGAAAAATCTCCGACTTTGCAAATCGTTCACTACAAAAAATCGATTAATCTCTCGAAATCACAAAATCAATGCTTCAGAATAGATACATACATCGATACATAAATACGTTACAACAATCCACATAAATCTCCATATTTTCCCTCAACTGTCAAGAACCAGAACCCAAAAAAACCAAACTCTCCAAGAGAAAAACAAAAAAAGCTCTCGAAATCAACGACAACAATTGAAAGCATCAATGGCAAAGGCACTGCAAAGTGTAATCACCATTATTTGTCCCATTGGCTTTCATTGTCTCACCGAGGAAGGGCTCGTTCCATTTGATCGCGCGCCCTCCGTCGCAAGAGCAGCAACCGGAGGCTCCGGGTCCAGCACCGAGATCCAGACGAGCAAACGAGCGTACGCGGAACGTCGTGGCGATATCGGACCTGTTGTGTGTGTGTTCACCGATTGAGGTTATGTGCCGGCTACCTAACCTCCAACTGTCGAAACGCGACTCGCGTTCGAGTTCCGCGCACCCTTCCAAATTCACCGATTAGCACACTAAATCACTCGCCGCGCCGACACTAAAACCTTGGCCGAGGTCGCGACTCCCGCGAAAACAACGCGCCTCGGTAACAACGCGCCGAGATACAACGGGCCGGCCTCGTCATCCTACCAATTTTGCACGCCTTGACCGCCAAGGTTACCTTCGATCAGCCGAGCGACTCGTGCGACCGTCGTCATCGGCGAACCCGCGTCGCCTCGCTTTCGCCCCGATCTTCATTCATACCGAATCACATTTGTCACGAGAAACGCGATATCAACCATCCCAATAAACACACTTTCGCGCAATGAGCGAGAGAGAAGGGGAAAGAGATGATGAAGAGAGCGCGAGTACACAGCCGGAGTCAAAACAACGACTCGTGCTCCAGGGACGTGTAAACGAGCGTTTTGGCCTGGAATATATACACACACTGCCCGGATTTGCAATGTCGAAACCTTTCACGGAGATTCCTCGGGAGAAGGTTTTTTCGGAAATAACACGCGTTTTACTCGACGACACGCGCACGAACGACGTACCAAATATGCGCAACGAGTCACATCGCGATTGCACTCGGCTTGCTTCTTTTCTGCCGTGAGAGGGGCTCTCTCTGCACACGTGTACGAAAAACACACTCACTCACGTGTGCGCCAGAGCCGTATGCGCAGATGACGGAGCCCGCGGCAAATCGAGCACTAAATACCACGTGTTCCTTGACACTACCCACGCCCGACACGACTGATCTCTTTCTCTCTTGGACGCTGCCGACACAATTATTACGTAGCGCGAATTTTAGCTGGCTTTCCGAGGTGCGCTGTCCTCCTCTACGCATACAAAATGCGCCCCATTTTTACTCGCTGAAATTCACCGCGCGCACGGTCAACTTTTTTTTTCGCGTCCCTGTAACACTTTTTTCAATCTTCATTATCCTGGGTAAAAAAGTTCGAAATAATGCGCGGGCATGGCCGAACTATTGCGATCGATTAATCAAAAAGGTGTCGCCTGTTGCATACGCATCGATACGTGTCCCCAGCAGTTGTAGCTCGAAAGGATCAATCAAATGCAACGATTCCGCGTTTCGTACTCGGCAACGCGATTCAAATAACGCGCGTTTTTCGCGAGCCCGTGACGTGTGAAACATTCATTTTTAATTATTACTGCAACTTGAAAATTAACTCCGCGATGATTTTACGAAGACATTTTTTAAAAATCGCTGCACGAAACCGCCAAAATTTGTACACTTGGGTGCGCTTGCGGTCGTTACGGCCCTGCACTGAAATGCAACCCCCATCTGCACCTCGCCACCACATTTACCGTTTTCCGTCACACTTGCTTATACCGGCAAGAAAAAAATGCGCGTGCTGCCCGGACGAGACTATATCACGATCGGGGACGAGACTAAAAAACGGCGACTGCATTGCCCAGGCAGGGGACAAAAAAAAATGCGCGAAAGGCGGCTCGCGTGCGACTCGCGTGCAGGTCGAATTTTTTCGCTGTTTAAAGTCTCTACTACACTCGCCGGTTGACAGTGTCACCCTAAAAATCAATAAGGTTCGCCGCCTCCTTTCCTCGCGAGCACGGGGATCGACGGGTCGGCAGGGGTCATGGCGACTGGCCGGATGTCGTCCTTCTTTCAGGAGCCTTCCGCGATACTTTTGGTCGTGGAACTGAAAAAAAGCTCTAAATGAAAACATGAAAAAAGGTTTTCTTACTTCGAGGAATGCGCGGGTTATTAAGGTCCACGTGGGAACATAAACAACCCATTGACTTCCTCCGCTCATTAAGTCATGTATAAATGAAAATCCTATATAAGAGCTCGCGAGAAAGAGAATAGGTTAAAACGCCCTCTTTGAAATCTTCGAAGAAACCCGAACTTTCGCGCCGGCGCGGCGCGCGCATGCGCGTGAGTTCGTCGCTGAAAGTTGGTATAACCGCGAAACATGAGCAGCGTTTGTAAACTTCGAGCGTCTAATGTGATCCGAATTTTTAACAATACAAGAACGCATAATCGAAATGAATGAGTTTTCCAACAGTTTTGAGTACAGCGGAGCCCTAAATGCGGATTCATGCCGGGTGAATGCAGCCACGCGACGCGTATTGAGTAGCTTTGAAACTTCGCCTCTTGTACTTTTACGCGTCTTTAGATGCTCACATAAGCGCACTCGAGAGAAGCTCTTGATTCATGTTGCCTTGATACCGCAGCGTTCATTCAAACGGAAACTTCGTATGTCATAACAGGAAGCTTTCCACGTGTACACCTTGTTATCAAATTATGTCAGATGTAATTCGAAGAATCGATAATACGAGGATGAATCGCGGTTAAGAAATAACGTTCCAAGAACAAACCTTTGTATACAGAATTTAGACGTTTGTTTGAACGAGTTACAACTGTTTCTAATTTTATTACGCGCATTCCGACTTTTGAAAAACTTTTCGTAAAAAAGTGGAGTTTGGATAGATCGCTCTGGCAAACAATTCGGACGAACCGGAAGTAACGAACGCACGTGCTCGAGTAGTACACCAGATACTTGATACTGGCACTTTTCCAGGACATGGGGTAGTGGGACGTTCAGAGATATTGGAACAAGTTTCATTCATACAAACTTTGGGAGAAATTTTGACCTTCGAATCGTGACAATGGATGGCCAGTTGCGAATGAGAACGATCGAATCTTTTTCTAGAATTTGCAATAATTGCGGAATTCGAATTCGTTTTGGAAAAATTGGAGCTTGGATAACTCGAATCTGAAGCTCGGCAAAGTTTGGAATTTGCGGTAGAAGAAGAGTAAAGACGCGAGTGTTGAAAGGCGGAGTGGGGGTAAATGTACCGGGGTGAGGCCGGTGAAAAGAGGGAGCAGGTCGATACGACAAACTATTGTCTGAACTTCTCGTGAGAACTGAGCGGAAGAGAGCGCGGCGGTGATCACGTGACTATATATCATCTCTTCGTAAATTCGTTTCCACGGATTCTTAGCTGAGAAATATTCAAATTAATGCAAATGTATTATATATTGAGACGCAAACAACGATGCTTCCTCGCAAATTTATCATTTCGTTTGTTTTTTATAGTCGCGCACGAAGCGCGAACAACGTTTTTGGTCCCGCATCGAAAGTTGGGAACATTATACTGACAAAATGTTTGTTTTGTAATGCAATTGGAGAACCGTCTAACAATTCAATCGATAGTTGTAAACAATGTTGGAAGCATCGGAGTTATATCGAGCAAAACTTGAACTTGCGACCATAGATGAGATACTAAACTATGTATTGTTGAACTAGCAATTTTGATCAAAACTGCTCGAAGTTTGATTGTTTTCAACAAGGCTGTGAGTTGTGTCCGTTTGCTGACATGTCACGATCGAAAAAAAAGTTGGCATTTAATAAAAATAGAAATGCGAAATTTAATTAGTACGCCGCTTTTATTTCTGTGTGAAATTCCATGACTTTTCCAAGGTTTTCCAACTCGAAAATGACGTAAAAACTAGAAAATCAGGCTTGATAATAATTTTTAAAAATTGGTATAGGCAGTTCTAAATCATCAATTTATACTTTATCGATTTTTTCTAAAACCACATTGAGTCACATAATTTTGGTTAGTTCAGTTTCACGGAACAAAATTTACGATATAAGAAAATGTACCAATTTATAAAAACAATTATAACTAAAAACTTTCAAAAATGACAGAAAATATAAAAAACTAAGAAAGAATGCCAAAACTCGCGAAATAATAAAAGAACAAAAAACTGTTTGCAATTTTTCGTAGCTATTTGTGGAATTTCGTAGTTTTTTGAATGACGAAATCATTAATTGCATTACAAAAAAAATCCTTGACATAAACAAAAATTCCCCGACTTTTTCCAGTAACGTGTGTATAAAAAAACAAAAAAACTACAAAAATGTTTGCGCAGCCCAATTATTTATAGGATATTAAATTGCAGTTGTTTCACGAATTACAAATGCATCAATGAGTTTTATTGATCGATCGAATGCGGAATGCAGCCCCTACCAAACGTCGATATAAAACTGTAATTTCTGATACCCGCGCGCGATGTTCAAAGAAAGAAACACGACTACAAAAATGCATCCACAATTTCACGGCATTCGCTCAATCATCAGAGAGTATTTCAACTGTGAATTTAGTTTATCAATGCCGACTAACTTGGACAGTTTTGTACGGTACAGAGAGACAGTTTGGCATGCGACGATGCGCATCAATGCAGCACACAAGGGTATGTTTGTCGGTTGTCACGAAGGATGAAGAGGTAAACACAGTTTACCCCTCTTCCGTTTGTAACAACGTTGCCAAAGAACCATGCGAGAAATTTACCTACCTTTATTTCGATTCATCTCCATTCACTTCGGATTCCTGAATCCTCGACTTCCGGATTGCCTCAAGAATCAGGGACAAATCAATCTTAATTAACGAGAAAGAAAAGGCATTATTCATCGCAATAATACGATCCCATAATCAAAGAAACGTAACGCTAAAGCCGCAAAAAAATGGAATCGGTATAAAAAGTATATTGGCCCTTGAAAGAAGTGTTGAATTTAAATAAGACTGAGACAAAGTGTCTTGAAAAGTCGTTAAAAAACGTGAAAAGTTATACGCTCTTCATAGTAGCGATCCAAGTCCTTAAAAGGACGAAAGAAAAATAGTACGCGAGCGCGCGCTTTTGATTTCGCGATGATTCCCGCTCAGGGCTTGACATAAATTGTGAACGAAACAGGTTTCAACGGGCCCGTGCTCATTGAAACATTCTGTGATGAAGTGGGAGGCGGGGGGAAGAGGTGGGGGAGGAGGGGAGAAGAAAAAAAAATTTAAGCGGCGCGAGCTAAAAAGCAAAACGGAGGGAAAAAGGGAGGAGCAAGAAAGATTTTGCAAGGTAAAACGCTCCCGCCGAACTGGTTAAACTGGTTATCAGTTATAGCCGCCGTAAAGCGATTTTAAATTTCCCGCACATGCTCGTGCATTCTTCGCCCCTGGCCTTTTTAATTTTGTTCTCTTATTTTTCATTGTAATGCCAAGTTCATATGCCACGCGACGTTCCTACTTGAACATCGATCGAATTTATAATACGTTCGATGCTGCGCGAATAAACAAACGGTAGTAATTAAAATTTTGATGTAAAATTGCGCGTCGTTTAATGAAAACGTCGAAATTACTTGGTCGTTTAATGAAAATGCCCTTGTACAATAGATTTTTTATTTCCAACTTAGGAACTGAAATGCCCATATTAAAAAATATGTATTAATGATAAAAATAGGAAAAACAGGATTTACACTAAACTCGGTTGCTAAGATACAAAAGGGCAGAAAAAAGTTGGCGTGGCCAACGGTTGGTCGCTTTTCACGTAAAAAAAAGTCTTGAAAGACAGACCGAGGTGTCCCCAGACGCAACAGACTTTGCAAGAAAAGAATTTGGATTTTTATTCACTTCCATTTGAACGGTTGAAAATTTTTGAAAAAAATGCAACGCCCTCGTGTCGTGTTATGTACATTTTCACAGCTAAAAACAGTCGTCGATCCTCCATCGCAACTCCAGAGCACATTGAGACGTGACTTTTCCATTTCCATCGCCAAATATTCGCACACCGGAGCACACACTGCATTCGCATACCGCAAAAAAAGGAAAATTTAGCTGGAACAAACGAATTTTATCGCAATTTGTACTTTTGAAAACTCGCAAAAGGTTTTTTTCGAGGATCCCAGCACTCGGTCGAAAATATGGCACGGAAAAATGTTTTCTTTTTTACGAGGTAACGCAACTTGCGATGAAAAAATGGGATCTACGTGCCGGGCGCGAGATGTACAAACCGAAAAAAGCTAAACGCCAATGAAAGGATCTCGAAACGTCCGCGCGACATAGCGTGCAGATAAAGGACATCGACTCCTAATTATTCTGTTAGACCGTATTTCATATTTCACTATGAATATTACTTTTTTTGATCGAGAGTATTCTAAAACGAACATGTCTACCATTTAACATGGATATATCGAAATTTTCCGAAACACGGTGACCCTTGACACATTTGCGTTTGCGTGAAAATGAAAGAAAAGTCGTCGAATAAAACAAAATAATATACCTTTAAATCTTGGCTTTTTATCAACAAGTTTAAACTCGTGTGAAATCAATGTCGAATAATGATGAACAGAATAACGAAACTCGAAGTTTATCCGATTTTCCTCCTTCGGAGATTTCGAGATACAGAGTGCCCGGGTCACAAGTTTATCGGTTGGCCTGTACATATGCTAAAACTTAACTCTTACGATTAATGTTTCAAGATAATGCTGTGATTTTAACTAGCTTACGTCGTTTATGTTTTATGCATATTTACATTATGTACACAGTTTCTTTCACTGTAGATGGCGCGCGTCGTGCGTCGCCTCGCTTCTTCGCGTATTGTGAAAATTGGCTAACTTAAACGTTAAATTAGACTCCGCGCACGATATTTCTCACAACACTCTCCGAAATTTCAACCACACTTTATTCTCAACAATCGCGAGTTGGAAACGATGACGCGTTATTCGACTGTTCCTTTTCATTCATCGAATTACAAAAGAACAACGTTAACATACTTCAACACAAAATTCCATCCATAGATCCTTAATAAAAATTAACAATCGTGACAACTTTTTGCAAAGAATCAGTCGAGACGCGAATCATTTACATCCGCGACGTTGTTTTTTTTATCACAGGATTAAAAGGTTCTACATTTTTTCCTCACAAAATCCTTTAATGATCATTCGCCATAAAGAAAGTTCAGACTTGTTTTTAAATTTGTCTTTTTGCATAAAATTATATTTTCAAAAAGTCAAACAAGTAAAAAAAACTTTAATGGCGAGAGACAAGAAATAAAAAATCAGTCAAAAAAGGAAAACATTCGTTGCCGCTCGAAACATAAAGGGACAAAATGAACAATTTATTGCAATTTTTCTCACAAATGTAACGAAACCGACTTTTGCATGCTTTGGCATGAACAAAAATTACTCGAATGTTTTAAACTTTAATGGCGACGACGAATAATGTCGGAAAACGCAAAACTGCGAAGAATCGTGAGATCTGCTGTCTACTTGGACGTCGGTACAGTCGGTGGATGCTGTCCCGTCATCCCCAGTCTTGGTTGCGAGGATGCCAGCAGTTCATTGTAGTATTCCTTGTAAGCGCTAAAGTCGGGCGGCAAGTAAGGATTGACTCCAGCGGCTGCGGCGGCCGCGGCCGCCGTTGGTGGCACCATCGGCGACGGAATAAGGCCGTTATAGAGAGCCGAATAGTACATTGGGTCAATCATCGGTAGATACTTATTATTGGACAACTGCGAAAGATACGCAGAGTTATTTTGCACCATTCCCGGCACGAAACCAGAGGGCACATTTGGATGACTGTGTCTCCTATGGTCGTTTGCTTTCTGCGATAGAAGCTCGTGTTGCTGCTGCTGTTGCTGCTGATGCTGCAACGCTGATTTGTCTCCTTCGCTCGTTCTACAAAATCAATACAACTTTTAGTTACATCTCGAAATTTTACATCTTGGACACTACAATTAAGAAAGAATGTTGATTTTTTCAATTTACCGTTGCTCGTACCTGCGATGATGCTCCCTGCTTGCATCCGAAACTTTTCTCTTATCCAAATGCCCATGCACATGTGTTCGCGCGTACGAGCTTGCGCTATTGAGCTGACTGAGGTTTGGAACGTTTGGTATAACCACGTGATTAGATTTTCGTGGCGTGTACGGAGATACCGGTTCACTCCGGAACTTGCCATTTAGATGTGGCTGGTGCCTCCTCGGAGGTGACATTGCACTATTGGCCCGGATTTGCGTATTACTTGGCATTAGTCCTGCCTTATTTGAACCGACGAGTGTTATTTCGAGATTGTTGGAAGCCATCGTTCTGCCATCAATGACATTCGAGTAACCGGCCGGGGGATAATGGCTCTTGTTTGGAATTTCTAGAGGTAGCTGCTGCGCTTGCGGATGATGCTGTTGCTGATGCTGCTTTTCTTTACTGCAATCGAAATATTTGTCAATTAAGAATAGATTTCAAGAAAATCAAGACTCGAAAACTCTTACCTGAGACTATGCGAATTTCTCGATTCGAAATTCAAAGGGCTAGGTTTCGGAATAACGGGGACTCTAACGATTTCTAGACTGGGCCTAGGAAACGTCCTCTCTGTTCTCTGTGTGAGATCCAGCACGCCCGGTGGCAGGATTTGGTTTCTCGGAGGTTGGGGTTGCGCCGGAGGGGTATATTTCGGCGGTGCCAAAATTTCCTTTGGATTCCCATAGACGGTTTTCTCGTTGTGCGCGAAAATTGATCTCGACTGCGTCACCTTTGGCGGCACTATCCTGCCGTTCGGCAAAGCCGCTGGTGGCACGAACCTCGAATTTGTCACCTTGTTACCCCCTGAATTTGCATACAAATGCAAAAGCGCAGAATTGTTGCAATTTCCTACGTTGATTACACGGCTGCTGGCATTGTTGTTTACTATTGGGCTACTATTGCTGTTGCTATGATTAGCCATTTGTTGCTTTGCCTAAAACATACAATTTCCATTAATAAGAATACCAAAACAATGCGTTTTTTTCTCTCTTAGTTTTGAGTCAAAAAATGCAATAACTTTACATTTACAAACAAGTTTCTAGATTAATAATTCAACAAAGAAGAAGAAGAAAACGTAATGCTTTTAATCGATTTAATTTTCTCCGACATTGAGTTTGAGTTTGTCTCGCTAAAAATACAGCAAAATTGCAATGCTGAAAATGTACCTGAAGCGACAAAGCCCGAGTATGGTTTTCCTGTTGAGGATTAGGAAGCATGTGCCCAATATCCGGCGTCACCGTAACAGAAATAAGCTTGGGAACGGAACTAGGCAGTGAAAACGATACTTGAGGCTTTTCCTCCGTCTTGAGCGTTGGCGAACAAGCATTTATCGGCTGTATGACGCTGGGTCGCATGTCCAACTCCACAGCCGTGACCTCCAGGCCACCTTCCCTAAGAATCTCCAGCTTCCTCTTCTTAAAACTCGGTATGATGAGTTTATCCCGAACCCCGGTCTCGCTCTCCATTTCAAGGTCAATGACTTCGGGCGATCGTGGCGCAACCATCGGCTTCTCCATAAAAATAGGCTTCTCGTCGAAGAGCGGGATGTTTTCCTTGCCCTGGGGTAATAGCGACGTCTGCTTTGAGTCCAATTTCATCTCTTTTATGTCCTTCTCCGGCGGGGGCGTCAAGGTCACGACCGTTGAAACGTTCGTCACGACGGTACTCGCCGGCGGCGAATAAGACGGTGGCGGAACTTGCTGCGATACCAAAGGACTGTTGAGCTGCCTTTCGAGGGCACTCTGACCGCCGCTCGTCGGCGTCGTTGACGGGGTACTGTTTGGCGTCAAGGACAACGTATTTGAAGGAGGTGGACTCGGCAACGGGCCAGCAGCTTGACTACCAGCGATCATTGTGTTGAGTGATTTTAAACGCTCGGGTTTGACCCGCACGCTACGCAGCGATGATGTCTTGCCGCTCTCGTTTCTAGGTTTATCACCCGGCAGCAACGACTACAAAGAAAACGTTTTCGATCAGTAAGATAATAAAGAAACGTTTCGAATTTTTCCAACAAATTAATCACCGATGACGAAATAATTGACTGCACAGGTGGCGTGACAGTGGTAGAGTTTGTCGTTGTGGAAGAAGGCGGTGTTTCCGAAGGGTACTCTTCCGGGTCCTCTTTAATTTCCAAGTTGTCCTCGCAAGAGCTACTCGTTTTCGTGCGCCTTCCGTTGGACGACTTGATTTTAATATCCTCGCCTCGTTGATACCTCTCGTATGGTAACAGCAACCTACGAAAAGACACAAATTTATAAATAACTTCCTCGAGAGCTTATCTTTTACTCGCATTATTCCGTCACCTTTCATAGTGCCGTCGAGTGATGGTTGACGCACTCGTTGAAGTTGTATTGCCACCGATGTCATCATAAATCGTCGTACACAATCGACCGGCGCTCACTGACTCGTAGTCGACCACAGTTTGAACT
>JABFQM010002478.1:0-14946 GCA_022816865.1 Zelostemma sp. ZL-2020 | reverse complement strand
TGTAAAAATAATTTATCTACAAAAAACATGCGCTACAATAGCCTCTAAATGACTGTATTTTTTCTTTCATGTTTATTCAATATTTTTTCAAACTTACGATTTACAAGATTTGGTCAATACTTCTACGTGTTTCGAGCGTAGCGTCGGTTCTTCGATCCGGCCCCTCAATAATTATTGTCAAAAAACAATAATTGCCTGATGCAATAGTGTGTCAACTTACGTTTCGGCGTCATTAGGATTTAAATTACCAAAAGTTATCGTTATCTGCTAGACAAAATTTCGAAACAAGAATAATTTTTGACAAAAATTGTAATAAACGGTGATTTTTCCAATGGCTTTCCTGAAAAAATAGTCGTCTATGAATAAAATTCAATATTTTTTCAAACTTAGGATTTACAAGATTTGGTCAATACTTCTACGTGTTTCGAGCGTAGCGTCGGTTCTTCGATCCGGCCCCTCAATTATTGTCAAAAAACAATAATTGCCTGATGCAATAGTATGTCAACTTATACGTTTCGCGTCATTAGGATTTAAATTACCAAAGGTTATCGTTATCTGCTAGACAAAATTTCGAAACAAAAATTGTAATAAACGGTGATTTCTTGAATGGCTTTCCTAAAAACATAGTCGTCTATAAATAAAATCAAAAAAAAATTATTTTATTTAACTTTTACACACACTCCGCTAGGATTTCTGCGCTCAATCTCGGAACTATATTTGGGAATGTCTTGTTTAGTTTTCAGGTTTATATTTATCAATTTTCTGATAATTACTCCAGAGATAAGAGTCTAAATGTAACGACTCGCCGTTTTCGGTCACTTTGATGTCTGTCCGTGGTCAACGCGGAGTGTAACACCGGCAGTTGCAGCGAAAACTCTTCCTGCGATTCTCAGTCGCATTTGAGCCCTTCTAAAAAAGCAATCAGTTACAAGGTAAAATTTCTTTTTGTAACACATGCACGAAAAGCGTTATTTTTCACACTCGCGGAAAATTTCGTCGTGGCAAAAATTGAGCTTTCCGTGCATTATCACAAAAAGTACGGTGTGTAGCATTTGCGAGATGGATTTGTCGACTCATGTGATTGCCACACTCGCTCCGCTCGTGCGGCAAATGTCACATTCGCCCACAAATCCATTCACTCACGCTTGTTACACAATGTATTATTTTCACATTTTTTAGCATGGGCAATAGCTTACTTTTATATATGTACTTTTGTTATTTTTTGCACGCGAAAACTTTCGAAACGTTCCAAAAACGTTATCGGAAGGTTTCTTCAGCGAACGTTACATAAACTTCCAATAAATGTTTCGAAAAGTTCGGACAACGTTTCGAGCAACTTTTCTGAAACGTTCTTTGAAAGTTTTTTCGCGGACATTTTCACGAGCTACAAACGTTCCAGGGAGGTTTCGAGCGGTTCACGAAACGTTGAGGAAACTTTCAAAGAGAGGTTACCATAACGTTTCTAGAACCTTTTTGTTTTAATGGGGGATGCTCTAAAACAATTAGATTTTTAATTTGTATTTACACCTTTATTCAACGAGCCTTTCGATTCCTCTCATACAATTTTTGTTTATTTTCAAAAGCTTCAAACAGGACGTCATTGAACAAAAATGGTGAGTTTCTTCATCTCCTTTCAATTGCATACAACTGGTACAAATTTGTTATAAATAATTTAATTTTTCAGTCGTCGGATAATCAGTCACCTCCAAGTTATTGGAGGTACAATCAATCAATGGAATTGGTACCACACATTTCAGAAGATACTCGCGTCACAAAAAATAATGGCCAAACTGAACGGTAAAAAATATTCCATTTAAAGTTTATTTACTTTTATTTTCATTATTTATTCTGTTTTAAAAATAATCTCAATACCTCGTTGCTTCTAGATCTGAAATGGGAATCACCGTGTTCGATGTAGAGACAAAAAATGTCCCTGGGGAACGAGATTTCGATCCCTTCAAGGAACGCAAAGTGGCAAATCCCACGACGTAAGATTGAAAATCGGTCGATTTCCAATGCGACGATTTACTAACGCGATACTTTTTTTCTAGAGATTGCGAGACCTTGACGCATCTGTTAAAAGCTTCTTTGGGAACTGGGATTTTGGCACTGCCTGCGGCCTTCGAACAAGTCGGGCTCATCCCGGGTGTTTTTGGAATGATCTTCGTTGCATTTATATGCACTTACTGCGTTTACACACTCGTTGGTGCAATTTTTAAAAAAAGGAAAAAAACTCGACGGACTTTTCTGTAATATTTGTTGTTTTTCAAGGTGAAATGCGCGCACATTCTGTATTATAGAACTCGGAAGACCCAGATGAGTTTCCAAGAGGTCGCGGAGACTTCGTTTGCAACGGGACCAAAATGGGCAAGGCCGCTGGCAACAAAAGTGAGGTAAATTTTGTTTCAAAAAGAGGCAAACCGAAGTTATTTGAAAACCAGAATTGAGTCAGGGATTTGTGGCAGAATGAAATTGGCTGAAGAAAACTTATTAAGACTCTCGAAAAACAAAAAAACCATGGAACTTCTCAGCGAAATTAAAGTTCGATTCGATTTTTTCCAGGTACTTCATACAAACATGCCTTTTAGGCACACACTATGGGATCTGTATCGTGTATACGATCCTCGTCGCCAAGAATTTTCTGTCAGTCATCAATGACTACTATCCCGGCTCTACCGAATTAAGGCCCCTCATTGCCTCGTTGTTAATCCCGATGATTCTATTGTGCTACATACCAAATTTAAAGTTCCTAGTGCCGATTTCCATGTTCGCGAACATTTGTATGGCCATCGGTCTCGGCATCACCACATTCGAAATCTTAAAAAACATATCGGGAATCCATTCCAGTACCAAACTAGTAGGGTCAATTTCCGGAATCCCAAGCTTCCTGGGTGTGACCATTTTCGCAATAGAAACAATCGGTAAGTCGAATATCATCGAAGACCAATGAAACGAAAGTCAAATCAAGCTAACTCCGCGATGTTTTTCAGGGCTCATAATGCCTCTGGAAAACAACATGAAAAATCCCAAAAACTTCCTCGGGATTTGCGGCATTTTGAACAAGGGGATTTCCGGGATCACGGTGGTATACGTCATTATAGGCTTCTTAGGTTACTTCAAATACGGATCAGAAGTCAAGGATAGCATCACATTGAACCTCCCCTCAAAAGAGATGTGAGTCTCTAAAAACTCCGCAAATCATTTGATAAGTTCTGATTTTTTTGCTATCGTTTCAGACCTTCGCAAATAGTCCAAGTTGCCGTTGGACTCGCGGTACTTTGCTCATTCACGATGCATATATTTGTTTGCGTGGGCATTGTTTGGGACGGAATAAAACAGTATTTTGAAAAAACACCATTAATCGCGAACTACGTTCTAAGAACCGTTATGATCGTGGTCGCTGGTAAGTTTTTGTGAGATTTCAGTTTTTTCCTTACATTAATAATGATGTTTTTGATTTTCACAGTTTCGATCGCTGTCGCGATTCCAACGATTTTACCCATCCTAAGCCTAATTGGAGCGTTTTGTTTGTCCATTCTTGGATTCATGGTGCCAGTTATTATTGAGACAGTGACTTTGTGGGAGACTGGCTTAGGTCGCTTCAACTGGATCGCAATAAAAAATGTGGTCATCTTTGTTTTCGGTTGCGCCGTTTTGGTCTTTGGCACGACGAGTGGCATTAATGATATCATCAAACAATTCTTTTAAAAGTCGTAATCTTTCGACTTTTTTTGGATCGATTGCAAATATTCCCTGTCGGATCGCTCGCCACTATTTTGCCACCGTCATTGAAATATTGACTATTTTTACCTAATGGCGGGTTATAGAATATAATTTCAATGATCTTTCACATGAAAAACTTATATTTCATCCAAAAAAGCGGTAAATTGAAATTAATTATAATAATATTTGAAAAAAGATTCAAATCTCAAATTTAGTAATTTAATAACTTTAACAACAATTTCCATCTTATTTTGTCATGAATATCCATAGAAAACAAATACATTTTCAAAAATTCAAATTATATAATTTTTTTTTCAGCGACGATTATATGGCAGGGTTATTTTTTTTAAACTACTTCATGCTACAGATTTTGTATTGTTCCGTATGTCTATAGTCTGTAAAAATCAATAAAAATCCCCTTTTTTCTGACAGTTGACTTTTTAATGACGACAGCAAATAAAAAATCGTTTTTATGCAAAATAATAAAAAATGCGTAAAACTTGCATTGATTGAACGTCGTTGTGGGTAACGAGCGCCAGATGTCGCGCGAGCGATTTATATTTTATAAACGCACTGCGCACTGGTGTCTTTATCGAAATAAAAAGTCTTATTATTATTGTTATTTAATCTACACAGTCAATAAATTGCAACAAAGAATTACAAAAATGGGGAAAAATAAGCAACGGACGAAAAACAACACGAGGGTGTGTAAACTTTCACGCTCTGTATTTTTTAATTCCAAGTTTCGTTTGACAGATCGAAGACCTAACCTAAAATCAACATGTTTTGCACAATATTTCGACGAAAACAATTCTGAATATCATTCAATTTGTTATACCTTTACATTATGCATCGTTTTTGTTCCAATGAAACCCGTAAATAAAAAAATGACGATTTTTTGTAAACTTCCGCAGCCCTCGAGCAGTCAACGCAGTGCGGAACTTTTGGGGGTTTCTTCGTTGAATTTCGTCGGTTTCTCGACTCTCGCGGAAGGTGTGAGTTGCCTCAAAGACTTGGATATGAACCACGTTGAACCCAGTATTCAATTGGTTTTTCGAAAAATGAATAAAAAGGACTCGACAACTAAATACAAAGTGACCAGCTTCTTTAATTATTATTATTATTTCGCTCTTTGTTAAGGCGAAAGCAACACAATTTTCAAACCCAAATTTCATTGAAATATGTATGTTCCAGGCCCTGCAAGAGTTTGCTGATTTATGTCGTGACGTAGAATTGTCCCACGTCGAAGCGAGTTTACCATTCTGGCCGAGACTGTACTGCGGCCTCGCGATAGACTCAGAACACCGGGTCCGAGAAGCGGCACAAGTAGCGCACGCCGCTTTGGTCAAGAGAGTAGGAAAAAAAATAGCAGTTCACTTGAAACAACTTTCAGGCACTTGGTTCGTGTCCCAGTACGACTCGTATCCTCCTGCGAGTTCTGCTGCACAAAATTCTTTTGCCGTAAATACTTTCCTCTGGTTTCATCGAAATTCAATTTTATCGTGAATGTTAAAATTATTAAACTTTTAGGAGACATTCCCAGCTAACAAACTTGTCAGCGCGGTAATTCATTGCCAGGAAGAGATTTTGGATTACATTCATAACAACGTTATCGTGCAGACTCCGCAAACTTTGTCGGCTAATAAGTAGGATTCGATCTACATTTGACACTAGTATTTTCAAATGGAAGTTTGATAATATTGAAATAATCTTGAAATTCCAGATCTTTGACCGCGGATGAAATGGAGGCAAAGTACCAGAGAGTTCTCGTCTCGAGTTTGCAAGCTTATGGCTCGTATTTGAAAATTGTTTCTCTGGATGAGATTGAGAAAATGAGCGATGCCCATCGTAAAATTATAAGCGATGGGAAATTCTGGAAACTGAGTAAGCACAACGAGTTTGCGGTAAAAGCAGCATTTTTCAACGCGCTCTCTTCGATCATCGCAAACGCCACTGGCTTGTTGAACGACGAGAAAAAACGAACTATTTCCACCATAGTGAACACCCTCGACGAGACTGATCCTTGTTTGGTCGCTGCTGTCTGGGAATCGTTCCTCGTCGCTATACATAAAATTGAAGTAATTGCAATTTTCAAAGCTGCGACAGACCAATAGAACATTGGTATTAAAAATGTGTTAATTGTTTTTAGGACTGGCATTCCATGATCAACATTGAAAAAGCTTTGTTATCAAAATTGTGGCGCGTTTTGAAACTCGGCGGTCAAAACTGCGCGCCGATTATTTACCCAAATCTTTTGCCTCTTCTCAGTCAATTGGCAAAGTTGGACCTGGAGAAAAAGGCGCTGTTTGTGAGACTTTTCGAGAATATTCGGGAAGGAATGCTATTGAAACAGACTTGGAGCCGCTCGGAATCTTGTGCTGTTATAACGACTTTTTACGAGTGCTTTCGCTACGTTGTGCTCTCAAATAATGCCGATATTGAAATGTGCGAGTATCTGATCAAGGAACAGGTAACTTTGATTTTTTCACTTGACAGCTAAGCGACAAAATCTCTAATTTATCATTCCAATTTCAGCTCGTGCCAATGATAAAATACTCTTTCTCCGACATCTGCTTGCAACGCATGGTACATTTCGGTGAAATCGTTCAATTGATTCGCTTCTGGAGCAAAAGCCGAGATTGTTACTCTCACTTTGTGACTTTTTTCTGGTCCGAATTAACAACTCTCTATGATGGTCTACACGAAGGTGCTAAATCTTCTCCAACTCTTCTGCAACATTTGAGCGGCTTGTTGGTAGCTTTAAAGCATCCAACCTCGACTTTGAAGAAAAATGCAAGGGTTACTTTTTCGGACTCTGTCGAATCCGCTAAACCAGAGTCAGAAATCAAAATTAGGATTCTAGACACAGACAAAACGTTACTCGACGAGTTGGATCGGTTTACTATAACGTTCTGTGCTTCTTTCTTTGACGAAGCCAACAATCACCCCAGTAGAAATAGTTTTGAAAATATTATAAGACTGGCGGTGCATTTCCAAAGCCAACAGTTTTTCGATGCATTGGCAAGGTCGCACAATGAAGCGGGAAATTTACTTTTGTTTTACACTGAGAAACTGGAAATGTGGCTGGTTAATAATGCAAATGACGCTGAGCACGTGATGCCGCTCGTGTTTGATATTTTAAAGTATATTGGTGTTGCGGAGAAAAAAGCTGTTTTGGAATCGTTGTTAAAGGTGAAAGACATTTTCATTTTGGTACGAGATTTATAAAAACAAACAATTTCAAGTTTGATTGTTGTTTTGCAGTTGGAGAACGAAAGTTTATTGATGAACTCGGTGCGATGCGCTTTATCCAGCAATATCAGGAATGACAAGTGCGTGAAAAACTGGTGCAAGGACTCAAAAGTGACGCAAGCTTTGATTAACGTAGCAACATCTTTGATCGCCCAAAAAGACAAAAATGCAATCGACGTGCTAGCAATTCCAATGTCGGCCGAGGATGGTATAATGTTTTGCATTTTCATGCCTGTTTGGAACAATTGAATTCATTGGATAATTATATTTCATAGTTATCACGTGTTACCGAGATGAAGTTCAGACGAATGCCCCAAATTCGAATCATGGAATACTCCATCTCGCCTTTACAGTTTCTGAAGAAGGAGGTAAAAACGGGAATTTCCGTCAACTCCATTTTTTATCAAAAGTTGAATTTTATTTAAAAAACTTGATTTTGCAGATTTATTTGTCAGCGAAGAGGCGATTAATAGAATTTCTTCGATCTTCTGCAAAGCTTTGGATGAAACGTGCCACGTGAAATTGAACGAAGCTGAAAAATCCAAAGAAAATTGTATATTAAAAAAAAGTATACTTTTGTCAGCAACAAATATTGTTTACTGATATTTTTTATGGATTTCAGATTCAACTTCAAACAGCGAAGAAATTGCTGTAAATGCGGAAGCGACGTATTTGGCTACATTAATTTCCGAGCTGTTGGAAATATCTTGGAACCATAACGAAACTTTGCCGGGGTCAATACAAATGCTGGAAACGCTTTTACTTTTGAGCATCAAAAACGACATGACCGAAGAAAACATTTGCCGGAGTTGGAGAGAAGGCCTTTCCAACATGCTCACGCAAATTCCTCATTTGCAATTCATCGATCTTGTCAAAAGACTTGCTTCTGCTGTATGGCAAAAATTCTTTGAATCGTACGTGAATTAAGTCATGTTTATAAACAAGTGTTTTTACTGATTGAATTTTAAGTGAATTTTTTATTTTTTTAGGAGTGTAACCGAAATTAATCAAAAAGTGCTGGAAATGGCAATTGATTTTCTTAAAGTAGTAATGGAACATGAGGAATCTGACAGATTCAGTGAAATAGCACTTGTATTTTTGTCGACTTTGGACATAAAGACGTGGATGGTGCAAGTTTACGGTCTGGTTTTATCGACTGAAATAATCTCCGGCAATTTGCGAATTCCGAATTTACAACTGAGCGTTAGAGTTTGGAAAAATGATCACGTCGTCAATTTTGAAACCGACACTTTTATCGATTACATGGACAAGTGTGCAAAATGGGCCGTGATTAGTACAAAAATTTTGAATGAATTGAATGAGAATTCCAAAGATGAAAAGATGGACACGGAGTGCGATTTTTCTGATATTTTGGAAAATGTAGTAAATGTTATAAATCTTGGTAAAAAGTACAACAATCACTTCAAGTCGGTGAGTTCTTATCAACTGAAAAAAATACTGATTTTCACATTTCGTTTCATACATTTTTGCGATTTTCAGGCTGAAATTTACAACAACGTAAAAAGTCTATTGGAAATACTGGAAAAGGAGTTTGATTCTTCAAAGATTTCCGATGAAATGCGAGCAAAAGTGAGCAGAAAAATGTTGAAATGAAAATATCTTATCAAGACATTTTGCTCAATTTTACATTGACTTTTCCAGTGTTTGTGGACATTTTCGGAAAGTCTTAATCTCGATTCAACGCTCTCGACGGACGTGGACTTGAATGCTTTGGCCTCGATCAACGATCAAAATTTGGAAGCCAAATTCAGTGTTTTCACCAATGTGCTGAATCGATTGTCGCAAAGACAAGTTGCGGAAACAGCAAATATTTTGCTTTACGATTGGTTTGTACAAAATACTCTTGTCACTGGCAATTACTTTTCCAGAAAATAAATTGTCCTTCAAACTTTTGCAGCAATGTCGGTTCCTCTTCATGGGAGAAAATGGCACTACCTTTAGAAGTGATTCGAGTTGCCACAAATTTCATCGATGCAAATCCGTGTTTTTCGACGGTTCAATGGGACTTTGTCATGATCTCTTTAGCTTCTTGGCAACTTTCCGTCAACCAATCGAAACAGAGGTACAAGGATTTCAAGGTTCGTGCCCTCGCAAATCTAATCGTTATAAGAATCGTTGAAATGAAACGAATAACAATGTTTCAGGTCATATGTTTCATCGTCTCGGTCACGAAACTTTATCGAGCAGTACGAAATTTGCTGAAGAAGCACGAAAAGGAACCAATATCGGAACTTCCACCTGAATTACTGGACGAATGGAAAAACGTTTTCGTCGACGACATTCACGCAGGCATCGCAAAAACTTGGATGATATTCGGTGGTAATTGAAAAATTATTTTTCAATATCGCTTCTGAAAACGAATTTAACGTTCTGTAACAAAACTTGTCTTTTTAGATTTGTACAATGACAAAAATGTTCCACTGATGGCGATCGTGTTGTTGAACGAGCTCGGGCAGTCGATGCAGATCATCGATGGAGACATATTCAACAAACAAACCCCAACCGTGACCGTGACGATTCCGGAGCTCGTCAAAGTGTCGCTGAAATTCCTGCAGTCGCCGGTTCTGAGTCTCCAGCTCGGAGCTTTTCACGCGTTGCGACACGTAGTTGAAGAGCTGGTGAAACGGGACAAAGCCGAAATCGAAGTTGAAAATTTCGACGCCAAATCTCTGAACATCTGGAAATTCGAGGACGTTCTTAGGAGCACACAAAACATTGTAAACAGAATGTTGATGGATTTCAAGTGAGGATCCAAATTCTTCAAAGATTTCGAAATTATTGTTGTTCATAAAAAATTTGTTCTACAGATTATGCGATGCAGTGAGCTGTTCCATCGAACCTTACACGGAGTCATACACTTCCACCGTCGGGTACTTGCTGACGTGGTCGATAGTTCTGGAAATGTGTGGAAACGCCGATGGCGATTTGCGCTACCACTACTCTGAAATGATAAAGTGGGTGTCGTTTTCTCATTCGATGCTCTCGAAAGAACGCTTTTATTTCATGAAAATCATTGGCCTTTCAGGAACGAACTTTTCTCTTGCCTCATGAACACCGTCTTCAGATTATTGCCCTCGGAAGTTTTGCAGGACATGAAAAACAAATCTCCTAAGGTCGCCGAAGCTTTCACCAGCGACCCCTCGCTTAATTTCGTTGGTAATTTCAGTTTCGTGATAAAAGATTGTCGTTTCAAACGAAACCAATGAAAATCTTGCGGAGTAAAAAGCGTCGTTAAATATGGAAACCTTTTAGAAAACTGGACGACGCGAAGATTGGACAACATAGTGTGCTGGCTTTACTCAAACTGCTTGAGATTTTTGCCCGTTTTGGTGAGGCAGTGGTGGAGCACGTCGGACAGCAGAGTAAGCGCCATTGTCGAGCGAATCACGACCCTTTATATAAGCCCTATGCTTTGTCAGGAAGAACTGATGAACAAGAAACTCACAACCGTGGAAAATATGCTGGTACACAAAATATATTTCAACGTTGCTCATTTTCGTCATTTTATACTAATGTTGACTTTGTAAATGTAGATAAAAGTGCATCCAACGGCACGAGAGGTCGTCGCTCTTTACCAAATGGACGATACGAAGCTCGAGTTAAGTATTGTTTTGCCAGCAAATTATCCTCTGGGTTCGGTCGTCGTTACGCCGGGTCAGCATGTTAGAGGAACTGGAAACTGGGCCAACTGGCACATGCAATTGTCCGTCTTTTTGACACATCAGGTAAATTGTTTCCCATGAATTTATCATATCCCAATCAACCTTATTGTCTAATTTGTAAATCCGATTTCAGAATGGTTCGATCTGGGACGGCTTGATGCTCTGGAAAAAGAATCTGGACAAAAGATTCAGCGGGGTTGAAGAGTGTTACATCTGCTTCAGCATTTTTCACGTCAACACTTATCAGATACCAAAGTTGTCGTGTCGCACTTGCCGGAAAAAATTTCATACTACTTGTCTGGTACGGTTTTTAGGGAGAATCTAAAAATATTGTATCTATGGTCGTATTTAGAATTAATGAGAAAATTTGTTTTGTTTCAGTACAAATGGTTCAATACCAGCCAAAAATCAACGTGTCCAATTTGCCGCAATATATTTTAATGTAAAGCGAAGTCTATTGAATTGTTTCCTCTTCTGCGAGTATTTCCACTTTACGATAAGGTTGTAATTACGGTTGTTGGCGTTATTGTAATATCGAATAGGAATCGAAAAATTGTACGTTATTTTGCAACTTTTTTGCATGTAATAAAACAGTAAAGCTCGTTGAACAAATTCCCTCTTTTTTTTCAAAAACAGATTCCGGTAGAAATCTGTGATGCCGATCACAGATGGCGCCACTGGCGATAGTAAAAAGTCGAATCAAAGGGCGAAGTGAACCGTGGGGGTTAGAGAAGTCGGAATTTGACCTTTCAATAAATTCGACTCGGAGACGAGATCTTTAAATTCGTGGAAGCGACTGTCCTCGCTGATTCTCGGGCTTTCAATTCCATTCCAAAAATTACAGCGATATTTCGAGGACTCACGTTCGATCTCATTCAACCCCGTTTCACAATCATGAAGATTTGGACGTCAGAGCATATTTTCAAGTACGTACAGAGATATTTATATTCATAGGTTAATGCAATTTTAATATTGTGCCTGGGGAAGTAAAATTTGACTCGTTTTGCACAGTCATCCATGGGAAACGGTGGCCCAGGCTGCGTGGCGAAAATACCCGAATCCAATGAACCCTGCTGTCATTGGGACCGATGTCATTGACAGAAAAGTTGTCAACGGGGTCTTGCACACTCACAGATTAGTTTCCAGCAAATGGGGATTCCCGAAATGGGCGCAGGCCGTGAGTATTCTCATTTTTGCTCGCTTAACCCTCGATGTTTTCGAACATAACCTCAAAATTCAGGCTCGATTTTCCGGGAAATTTTCGGTTCCGAGATTATTTTCGATTGCAATATGACGAATTTGTCGATATCACGTTTTTTGTAAATGATTAATAAATTGAAATTCTGATGAGCGTAAAATCGAAAGTTGTTACAAAAATAAAAAATGGAAACTTTTCAATTGCTTAAAAAAGATTTCATGTTTGTACTTGATCACGAGATGCGTAATTGAGTACTGCAGTCTTAAAATAATAATTAATAACAAATTATTATTTTTTATAAAAAAAGATCAATTGCAGATTGATAAAAGTGAAAAATTATTGTTCATTGCTGCAATTCGTTTTTCACCCTTTTTCTGTACTGTTTAATGCACAAAAATCATGCTTTACAATTGTTACAGAAATACAATAAAGAATCAGCAAGAAATTAACAATAAAGCACTTATAATTTTTTCCAGCGAAACTTTCTCCGCCAGCGAATCCTCGAATCGCCCAAAAATGTAAACCATTGGAAGAAGACCCAAAATTTCATCTTTGTTCGAAACAACAAACAATTTCATAAGCTTCTTTTTATTTATTTACAGCTCGGAAAGCATTACAGCCGTAAAACGTAACGAGCTTTTCAGATTGAATCGGGCGGATGCTGTTTATTGCTTTCGTTCTCTTGGAATCTTACAAAAGCTTGGACAAAAAGTCATATCCCCAAAGTAAACAATTTATGCCTCGAAGTGGTAGACCCGAGCTGGCCCGGAAATTCGAAACTTGGAAAGTCGAGCAAGAAAGTGGTCGGGGGTCGCGAGGGAATGACAAAACAACGTCGAGTCGTATCAACTTTCATAATGAGCGTGCTCAATGCGCGTCACTTGGCGATCTTCCAAAGTGGACCCAAGCCTGCATAGCTACTATCTGCATAGAACGCCTTCTTTTCCTTACGCCGAATTTCCCCTTCCGGCAACTCGGATAACGCACTCGTCCAAATCTTTTCAACGCGCTGCATTCTTCTATCGAGCCAAATTTCGATTCTTTCGAGGCGACAAGTGCTTTTAAAGGTCATGGGACTTTTCACAAGATTTTCACAATAATCTGAGAGTTTTTATGAAAGAAAGATGACAAAAAAATTAAAACTTGTCAATTAATGTAATTATATTTCATATGAATTGAAAAATCATAAATCGAAATGGAAAACCTTCGCAGAGATTCGATGAATTTAATATCGATACTTGACGGAAATTAGCGAAAATGTGATTCCCAGGGCTCGATTATCATATTAAAAGTCCCGAGGGTCGTGAGTGAGTTTGCGGCGGCACTTAATTTTGCTTGCTCGTGGAATACGAATGGCCGAGAATCGAATTATTCGCGCGAGCTTCAAAGTTGGGAATAACGTGACGTTAATGAAAAATACTTGGACTCATAAACGCTCCTTTTGCTTTTTATTCTGCGATGCCCCGGCACAACAGAAATAATTCGTGCTCGCGTGTATGCTAGAAGTGCTTTTCGAGACTCGTCGAAATGATGCCGCTGCAAACTCCATCTCGCACTTCTCACCCATGGCAACTTTTCCTCGGTTAATTATGGAGCCAAACTTTGTATCTGCAAAAATGTTCCAAACTGGAAAGCGGATGCAACTGCTCTTCGCGTTCGTAAATTTACACCCGCGCGATTCGCAACTCTGATTACATAATTAATTCGGTGCTAGAAAGAAAGTACCACGCTCGAAATTTTGAGGTTTGCGTCGATTCATCCGTTCGTTAACGACGAATTTAGAACGAAATTAGAGAGTTTTCATAAAGCTTTATAAATCTTTGTTTCAGGTTATCGGCAGCGCTAATATTTGTTACGCCAGCGAACGCAGCGAAGTCGATCCAGAAAACAGAAATATGATTCTGAAAACGAGAAACGTGAGTGCTTAATTGCTTTTCACTTTGTCGCGTTTTAAAAGCGCAACTCCTCGATGGCTTTCCGAACGAAATTGAACGTGAAATATTCATCCGTTCATCAACGCGTCTCTGACGTTGTAATCAGCCGGCCAATTTCTCAATGAATGTTACAACGTGACGCGTTCGATCGGGGTTATTTTTATAAGGTCACTCTTTGCGCCGATTCTTTTGCCAAGTGAGAGATTATTTTTATTTTCGTTCCCCCGATTGAAAAAAAAGGTTGAGAAATCAAAATTGCCGGAGGCAGCGAAAAGTAAGGACGGTAATTTATCAAAATAGTTGGTAAATGACGCGGCACGGGGGAAGAGAGGGAGAGGCACGTATCTATGCTCGACGCGCAATGAAAAAAACGAGCCGGGACATTGCTGTCTTGGGCGGAATCACGGCGCAACTTGATGTTCCGCATGGCGTACACGTATTCCTTCCGGATCACAGAATTTATCTGTGACTTGGGCTTTGGAGCAGGTCTCGTTTTTATTTCGCTTCAGTTATTTCCCTGACGTGAAGAAACTCGCTGTTCTCTTCGGCTTTCGATGATTCGACGAGAAACGCAATGCGCATCGGCCGTGAAAACAGGATACTTGCATCGTATGATTTGTTGCGTCGTGTCTGCTTTACATACATCGCACTATCCCTCAACGATTTCCTGAAATATGTTTCTTCCATTGAATGGACCGACAAACCTTCTCTCTCTCTCGCCCTCTCTACATTTATTGGGGTGGGATTTTAATTCATCAACATCTTTTTAAATTTAATTAAGGTGGATCGATACTTTAATGCAAGGGTGAATTAGAAAAAATATTTATAACACAACGTCATTAATTACATTTAATATGCCGGTATAATTCATTTAACAACATCTTCTTCTTCACGAAAAAAATAAGCGACTGAAAAAATTGTGCAAAAATGCTCGTAACGAACAATTGCAAATTCTAACAGTTTTTTAAAAGAAAAATGTTTATTTTTTAGCCAATTTGCATGTTCGATTATTTATATTGTTCACGGGACTATTTGCAACGACTTGACCGTGGCGTTTTGAAAAATATTCATTTACCAAAAAGATACATGCATTTGTTTAAAGAATTGTTGACCTCCTTACTGAACAAATGCATGTATCTTTTCGGCAAATGAATAT